>CABEEJ010002298.1:46328-72484 GCA_901482245.1 Timema douglasi | reverse complement strand
GGGGGGGGGGGGGGTTAACCCAGAGCGAGTTCCGAGGAGTTCTAGGTTGTAAATGCTAAACACAAACATTACAGTCCCACAACTCGCAACCCTCGAACCAGTTGTGGATATAATAAATGTGAACCTCTATCTCAACCAGACAGCAAGAGACTGCAGCCTTCCTAAAGTTCATACTCAACCAAAATGTTTGACAAACTTTCCTTGGGAATGATGGGGCATATATCAGAAAGATACAAAACAGATCCAGAAAGATTGATATTTATTAGTAACGCTCAATAGTTGCGTAACAGTTTGACTCAGAGTATACAATATAATATAGGTAAACAACATTATGATTCGAAACTAATAAAATATTCCATGTAAAGGTTAACATTGATTTCTTAACATGCGTATAGTGTACGCGAGAAAAGACTTTATGAATATCGTCACATGGTGTTAAATAAAAATGTAACTCAATGAAGTTAACCATAACTCTATCATGAAGAGGTGCCCTTCTAGTAACACTAAATCTTTAAATATTTTATATTTTTAATATCAAATATTTGAATCCTATATTTAATATCCAAAGTTTGCTCAGAATAAAAGGAGTTTAGCAAATGACAACTAAACCATCTTAACTCAGCAATGAAAGATATCCCTCAAGAATTAACGTATTACAATATGATAAAAATTTAAATATCAAATAGTTAACATTAGAAATGGCGCAAAAAGGTTTTGTTTAAGATACAACATAATTCTCAGACAGCAATCCGTAATAAATTAACGCCAAGACCAAGAAAATGGTATTGGTGAAGGTTATCAAATATTCCTAAGTACATTACGACCAAGAAAAAATATCCAACCTATCGTAATATAAATGACATTTCCGTTGATAAGGCGCAATGACCTAGTTATAAAAAAAAGAAAAGGAAATGTTCCTAACCATAAGATGTAATTTTAGCAGTATTTAAATAAATGGACAAAAAGAGAATTTAGAAAAATATTAAAGTATAAAAAGTTTCATAAGCCATAACAGAATTTAGATCTTACATATTAGACGCAGAAAGCCGGAGCTTATGTTTACCCTGCTAAGACACAGGCCCAATTGTGTCTTTATCGACACAGAGACCAGCATATATACAAAACTCAGTAGAGGACGAAAGGAGAAGGGGTAGGATACATTCTGGACTAAAATGGAACAATATGCAAGAATGCTGCGCTTCGGGAACCTTCTCGTAACGGGAACTCGTCACTGCGCATGTCCAGCCAGCCCTAGGCGTCGGCTGAGCTTGCCAGTCATCACGCGCTCTTAGTGTCTTGTTCTCCCGGGTCAGTGAAGGTTCGTCCGGAGGTTTTGAGCAGTTGTTCCCCGCAGGGCCAGTCAACAGACGAATGCAGTAAGTCTCTTCTATTTGTTTTGTTTTAGCGTCTCCCTTATAACGTCCAATGCTACACCTCTTCGGCGGAGTCTTACGGTCTTAAATCCCTCAGATTCATCATTGGACCCCTGGCTCTACTCATCATACATCAACTGGAGGTCTGGTCATGATGACAGTCCCTCCACGTCCACGGAATCGCATGAGCTGTTGACATGCGGGAAGCGTGTGACCCGGTCTTCTAAGTCTGAAGAAAATTCTGCCCGGCGTTTCTTGCCTACCGACACTCCTTGGTAGGAGATGCCAGAGTTGACGTGGGTTTTTGAGGACCTTGCGATCACGCTCGCGTCAGTGCCGCTTGCAGCGGTCTTTACCGGGGAAAGACGGCTAGGTTCCCCCCCGATCAGGGCTTCTGTTGGCACCGTTAGATTTCCACCCATCGTGCTGGTGGGAGCTTTCGCCATCCTTCCCGGTTTGTGGGCTGTTGGCCCTGAAAAGGGCCTCCAGTTCTTTTTGGCCATCAGTGGCATGCACAGCTCCTGTAGTTGGAGACACCCCTCTGGACTCACCCACATCGGAATGCTGCCGACGCTTTGTAGGGGGCCATCACTGCCCAGTGATCCAAGGCCCGAGGATGCACTGATGGATGCCCCGGTGAATTCGTCAGTGGCACGTACACTTCCGGGAGTTTGAGGGGCCCCACCAATTTCACCCTGGACATATGTGCCCACCTCGCCAGTAATTGGTGAGGTCACGCTGGCCGTCATGTTGGCCCTAGAAAGGGCCAAATCGTCACTAGCCCCGAGAAGGGCCAGCGACTCCTGGTGGCGGCCGCCATTGGCAAGCTCACCTCCGGTAGTTGAAGGAGCCCTGCTCTCCACACCCGGTTGGTTGGATACTCCGTCCACCTCCCTAGTAATTTGGGAGGTCATGCCAGCCCTGGTGGTCCTGTAAAGGGCCAATTAATCACTCGAAGGCGACGTGTACTTGCTTCGGCTAGCGGCACGTACGACTCCGGGAGTTGGAGTGGCCTCACTGGGTTCGGCCTCTACCGCAGGCTTGTTGCCCATCGGCCTTCGGGTATGTGGTGGACGACTTGCTAACTGGCACGAGCTCCTTCCTGGCCGGAGGAATCTTCATTCCCCGCAAACTGAAATCTTCAACTCCCTCTGCCAAGACGGGCTGCACAAGCATGTCGCTGATGCCGGATCCCCCGACACTTGCCGCCAACTTCTTTCTTCTCCGGGCTGGTCACTTTCCGGGCCCGGGATTCTTCAGCGCCTAGTCCGGCGGTCTTCTCCCAACCCCGACGCCAACACCTTTCTTCATCTTCACCATAGGCTCCATCCGGACGTAGAATTAGCAGTTGCTCAAAACGCTCCTGCAGCCAAGTACACTTAAGGGAGGCAGGGCGACACCTTGCACTCCCATATATTATGTGAAGTGAGGAATGGCGCTTATATAGTTACGGAACTGACGAACTCGTGGACATGTTAGCATCTGAACATCTAAGGGGGGAAGTTGCGAAATTGCTCTGGGTGATCACTAGTGCTCTTTGATGGTGTGGCACGCAGATAAAATTATCTACCTTTTCCTTGAATCGTGGCTTGAGAGTAAGACGTCGATTTTCTGGTGGTGCCGGCCCGGTAAGCTGGGGCAGGTTTTCTGGATCTTTTGGCGTTTCCTGGAAACATAAATCCACAGTGAGTTAACAACTGCCCCATATTATTTGAATATATTAACACTTGTAATCATTGTATTAATTATATTATGGTATTTTTTTGTACATATTAAACCGGTGGTTTTACATGCTACACATTTTACAGCTTAGGGGCTAGAATGTCGGCAAAAACCACTATCTTCCATTGAAAACCCAAATTTGCAGTTGTTCTGCTTTGTGCGCAGTGGCCCATCTGCACAAACTTTATCTTAGAGCAATAAATAATTTGCAGCCATAACTCAAGGACACATTAGTTTATTTGAATCTTAAGGCCTATAATATACAAGCATTTATTTTTTGTTACATTATATCTACTATAATATAATATTGCGCGTCTGGACTACATCACGCGTTACCCAGTTTTGTAGATAGATTAGCCAGTAATAATGTGCAGTTGTCCAATGGACGTCCGAATGTACTAATCATACATCTTTTCCGTTGAAGCTCTTTCTATGTCCCAATGAGATAAGATAATGGTGATAGTGAGTATGAGGGTGTTGAATTAGTAGAAACACTTAAAACTTAACTTAAGCCTAAGCAACCAAACCCTGGTGACCGTTGGGGTAGTTCCCCTTTCGGGAAAAATACCCACGGTACCAGCCGGGATTCTAGCCCGGGAACCCTAGGCTCTTAGTCATGTGCACTGACCATTACACCACTGGTATGATAATCATATCAACTAATTTATGTCGATAAAGTTTCAAAATAAATATAAAACATGTTTGTTCGTCTTTACATATTTACTTTCCTCTTTGCTTGAATGTGAGTCAAAATATTACGCTTCGATTCTCCGTTCCGTTATTAATTTAGTTATGAATAAACATTAATTGACCCAATTGCCATACTCGATATTTTCTAACAGGGTTGAACATAATATAATTACAACCTGTATTCCTAGGTAGCAAAACGTACGTCTTACTGTTCTTAATAACGTAAACATAGGCCTTTGCATCGCGGCTAGCTTCAAACTTAAATTCACCGGATTACCGTTATTAGTAGTTAAACAAAACATAGCCGTTTCATTTCTAAGACGTCTTCTGTTATATTTGGCTTGTTTTTTACGACGATATTACGGCCTGGTACGCTGTCGAGCTAACCTTCAATTAATTCGTATCACGAAATAATACAACTTGACTATTTTGTATGCTAAAAAATATAAAATGTAGTTCAAAATAAATAGTATATATTTAATTTTCAGGTACGTGTCCAAAGTTGGAACGTACGTGTTATTGGCTCATCTTGAGCAAGTTATTTCCTGTTGGGTGAGCCAGTATTTTGGACAACTTGGAGGTTCACTTGTCGCTTACTCCCTCGATAACAGTTGCTCTTATTATTATAATGAACAACAAATAAGATGTTATAACTTGTTCGTTATGAGGGGACTAGAGGAACAACGGTCCAAAACACTTATATTGTCTTCCTGTCCTGGTGGTCGAGTGGTTAATGGAGGAACAACGATTCATAACACTTATATTGTCTTCCTGTCCTGGTGGTCGAGTGGTTAATGGAGGAACAACGATTCATAACACTTATATTGTCTTCCTGTCCTGGTGGTCGAGTGGTTAATGGAGGAACAACGATTCATAACACTTATATTGTCTTCCTGTCCTGGTGGTCGAGTGGTTAATGGAGGAACAACGATTCATAACACTTATATTGTCTTCCTGTCCTGGTGGTCGAGTGGTTAATGGAGGAACAACGATTCATAACACTTATATTGTCTTCCTGTCCTGGTGGTCGAGTGGTTAATGGAGGAACAACGATTCATAACACTTATATTGTCTTCCTGTCCTGGTGGTCGAGTGGTTAATGGAGGAACAACGATTCATAACACTTATATTGTCTTCCTGTCCTGGTGGTCGAGTGGTTAATGGAGGAACAACGATTCATAACACTTATATTGTCTTCCTGTCCTGGTGGTCGAGTGGTTAATGGAGGAACAACGATTCATAACACTTATATTGTCTTCCTGTCCTGGTGGTCGAGTGGTTAATGGAGGAACAACGATTCATAACACTTATATTGTCTTCCTGTCCTGGTGGTCGAGTGGTTAATGGAGGAACAACGATTCATAACACTTATATTGTCTTCCTGTCCTGGTGGTCGAGTGGTTAATGGAGGAACAACGATTCATAACACTTATATTGTCTTCCTGTCCTGGTGGTCGAGTGGTTAATGGAGGAACAACGATTCATAACACTTATATTGTCTTCCTGTCCTGGTGGTCGAGTGGTTAATGGAGGAACAACGATTCATAACACTTATATTGTCTTCCTGTCCTGGTGGTCGAGTGGTTAATGGAGGAACAACGATTCATAACACTTATATTGTCTTCCTGTCCTGGTGGTCGAGTGGTTAATGGAGGAACAACGATTCATAACACTTATATTGTCTTCCTGTCCTGGTGGTCGAGTGGTTAATGGAGGAACAACGATTCATAACACCTATATTGTCTTCCTGTCCTGGTGGTCGAGTGGTTAATGGAGGAACAACGATTCATAACACTTATATTGTCTTCCTGTCCCGGTGGTCGAGTGGTTAATGGAGGAACAACGATTAATAACACCTATATTGTCTTCCTGTCCTGGTGGTCGAGTGGTTAATGGAGGAACAACGATTCAAAACACCTATATTGTCTTCCTGTCCCGGTGGTCGAGTGGTTAATGGAGAACAACGATTCATAACACTTATATTGTCTTCCTGTCCCGGTGGTTCGAGTGGTTAATGGAGGAACAACGATTCATAACACTTATATTGTCTTCCTGTCCTGGTGGTTGAGTGGTTAATGGAGGAACAACGACTCATAACACTTATATTGTCTTCCTGTCCTGGTGGTCGAGTGGTTAATGGAGGAACAACGATTCATAACACTTATATTGTATTCCTGCCCTGATGGCTGAGTGGTAAACTTAAGGGGGCCTATAGCAGATTTAGACGAGCTTGGCTTTATTCGAGGACGCGGGTAATAAAAAATGAATGAAACTTCAATTTTTGGAGTTACCATGTTAAGTTAGTAAGAGATTGAGAAACTCTAATCTAGAAATAATAGTTTTAACCGCCTTCGTAAGGCGAACCTAGTAATCATTTTTTCTTTCTATTTAATGGACCAACTCGTTTCATTAATTACCTCCACCCCTGCTCTTCTTTAAAAAAGAGTTCACGCCACTTTTTAACACTCGATGACCTTCATTTAAGCAACCGCCGACTCCCACGACTTTGATAAATCCGGTGTTGGGTCGGAGGTACACAGAATAAGTCACTAGCTCAATATTACATGTCGAGATACAAAACAACACGGAGCACCTTTTTTGTATCTTCAGCTGAGTGCGTATCATTATTTTGATGTCAAAATGAAGTCGTAAGTACTCGAGCTTCAGACATTAGCGAGTAAACTAATGTTCACAACCTGACCACCACGTGACCCACGCAGATCTGTCATTTTTATTAGTTCCAAGGGTGTCCAAAACATTCTAAAAAACATTGGTAGGAGGATTCAGATAGGACAGTAAATAACATAATAATTACTTGTTTGTTTAAAAGACATTTATTTTCAAAATTTTAAACATATATATAAGCTACATTTATACCCAATTAATGCATAATAATCGTATTACATCAGCCCCTAGGGGCTTTCGTACGTCAGCAAATGATGACAATTGACATTAAACCCGTCCATCCCATACAATCTCACGGACACTTGAAAGAAGCGCCGTAGTTATTAGTCAATCTACTCGACATCAATACTAGGCGGGATTGCTTTGACAGCCCCTGCAATGCTGAATACATGGCTCCTCAACAAAACTGGTCACTAAATCTCAAGTTTAGGAGAGAGATAACGAAGAGCGACGTTGCCATATTTCAAAACTGGCATCAATAAAGGCCCGTTGACAAGGTGTTGGTTGTGTTGACCCGTATTTTTTTATTTGTATTAGTACCACTTCTAAAAACATGACTGAAAATGAAGTGGTGCTAACTGGTCTATTTATTGGAGCCATTTTGTATTATCACTGCGTCTCATTTCTCATTCGGGTTATTTATACGCATATACTAATTACGCTTATGTGTTAGGAACTAGGAAGGGTGAATTTACAATAAGAATGGGCGGCCAGATAAATTACAATTTTTCAGTAAACGCAATTTATCATAATTAGTCGACCTATTTAAAAAATGTTGTATACAGACAACATAAAAATGTTAGTGATTAGTATGTCTCTTATCTCTTAATTCCTTAGGAGATTAAAATATATTTTACTTGATCCCAAGTAATTATTAAATCATTTTGCTTGATTTGTTAACTTGCTTAGCATATAGTAAATAAAATTAAACTCAAATAAGTTCAATAAATCCCGATACAACCAAACTCGGCTGGGCTTTTTTTTATATAGGCCTATCTCAGGTTTTTCCAACCCTGTTTTAAACGTTGGTGTACTAACAACAAAATATCCAGTTAAATGCTAGGCCTAAAATATTCTTGAAAAATAATAATAAATTAATTTGTAAACTGGTTTAGATATAAATTATCTAGTTTGCTATGAGACAATAATATTATGTTGTGTATCTACTCAAGTTGCCAACGCATTACTACAAAGTGTTTGAAGTGTATGGCCTGAATATTATTATTTAAAACTTATAAAGATTGGTTAAAGGGTCAAATATGGAGATTGGAAAACGTGCCAGCGATTTCGAATGAAAACCGCCGGCCATTCATGCCTTATTTGTCGATAACACGAATATTATGTTGCCGGAACTAATCACGGTACTACAATGTTGTATTATATTTTGTGATTGTATGTAAAAAAAAATTACGCACGCCACGTTGATTGGTAGGAAATAATGGTTTGATAAAATTATTTATAAATTTTTTTTTACTGATAATAAATAATATTTCTCACAAGGCACATTTGCAATACATACGTAACATTTTATTTTGGGAACTTCTTGAAAATATGTATGCCTGATGTCATTTTACAATATCCTCTAGTACAATATCCCTATCATTCTTATCTTTATAAATCCGGTGCTTAAAATGCCACAAAAACTCATTATTTTCATAACATTCCACAAATAAATGTTCCCTACACAATATATTTTTAGTTGCCGACATTTTGAATTGTCTACTTGCATTAGTAAAGTTGGAAGGTAACCAACTTGTTCACTTGTAAGTGGACTTGATTGTTAGTAGCTTGCTTGTCTGTTTACACGGTGCAAGTTGTGCACATGCAGCCAAATTAGTGTACTTGCATTAGTCAACTAAAACCGTGTCAACGGGCCTTAAGTCAAACATCAAGACTTTTGATTTTAAAAATAAACGCTACCTTTAAAAAAAAATCCAATATAGGTAGTTTCCGGCATTGCGTTCACACACACACACACACACACACATTATTTACGTGTTCCACGTTAGCTATGATTAAAGTAAATGGTATTTTATTTGATTTAAATACTGAGAGTTGTTTACTATTTCTGAAATCCATACGTCCAAATTGGCTTTTATTGCTTGTTAATTGTTTTAATATAATTATCTGAATGGATGAGCATTTTGGGTGAAGAAAACCCAGGATTCAACTTGGGGATATACAAAAATATACAATTTATAGCGATGTGTCTTTTTAGTATAATTAAATAAAAATTTAATTAACATTGCAATAAGCAGTTTAATCTTAAAGAAAAGCAACTAGAAAAATATAAAACTCATTTTGAAGATTTTACTACTATTTTTACGTCTTACACTGAAGTAAATATTAATATATCTACAATTTATGGTAAGCGTTGATATTTTTACGCTTTTTCGGCCAGATCTTCTACTAACAAATTTAGCTAATCCTGTTGTGATACGTTTTCGTCACATCTATTCTAACTAAGAAAGTAAATCTTTCTGAACTCGAATCTATTTCAAGTTAATTTGCCGTACCCTCGAATTATAACCGAGTTAAGAACGAATTACTCCTTAAAATATGGCTTAAATTATGGATTTTAACTTACACGTTTCAATCTTGAAAATGATGATTGAAAATTGTCGAGCTTAATAAAAGGTGTTGTATTTACACTTATTTTTATGAGTTTCACTGGTAAAAATATTCTATTTTCAAATCACACTGGTAACTGTCTTATCTTCATCACCAAGGCAACAGCGACTGTTTATACTAATTCACTATTTTAGAGATATTTTATTGTCTATGTTTATGAAATAATCAGTGAATCTTAATTTTATTATCCGTGTATTTAAACAGTTATGCAATATAAACATATCAACACTCACACACTTCAGAATCATATCTGATTCAAGTAACCTTATCTTCCCAGAAGTGTTCATCTCACAGTGTACCTGAGTGATCGACTGGTCGGAGTAAAGTCCTGTTTCGCCCAGAAGTCCAGAGGTTCAAGACCGAGTCTTCCGACATCATTGAGCTAGGGGAAGAATTATCCAACGTCCCACAAACAAATAAACTGTAACAACTAGTTACTCAGAGCTATCTAGGTTGTTGGATAGCATAATATTTGTAGGTGTTCAAGGTTAATACAAGCGATTAAAGGAGGTTCTTTATACATTATTGTAGGTGACCTGGCGGTCTAGAGGTAAGGTGTCAGACTTCTGTGCTGGCGGCCAGGGTTCAATCCTCGGTCCCGGCACAGATTTATCTGATTACCAAACCCTTCCTTCCCCTCTGACAAGACATCTTGTGAATGTGTGAGGAATGCCAGGCCTCCACCATGGTTCGGATTCCACGTTAAACTGTAGGTCCTTCATTTCATCTCACAATCAGCCTACCATTACACATTAGCGTAAGTGCGTATTACCCGAACGGGTAGTAAGACGCAGTGCTAATAATAATAATAATAATTTTTACATTATTTATAATATCTATCAAAAGTAACAGCTGCAGATCACACTACTTGACGTATGAATACGTGAAATTAGATGTAGTATTTATTCTAGGTGTCAGATTAGGTTCCTCACGCCAGCACCATACCATACCAACATTACACGGGTTTATTCTTGTAGAGTAAAATGTCGGGCGAACACAATGAAGGTGTACAGAACAATGCAGTGGAAGTGTTTTAGTTTCACATTCACTCCCCTCCATAACGGATTTCATCATCGAGCTCTTGGACACTTGTGTAGGCACATTAATACCACGTCTAATAGAAATACCACTGACAGGGTTAGCCCAGTGCTAGCATGCATAGCTCTCACTAGAAAGCTCGAGATTCTTATCCAGGCCAAGTGTAATGGAAGCAGCCTTTTAATCAACGTGGTTCCCAATCTTCGGTTCAAAGACGGATTCTTGTACATTTCCTTAAATCTCCCATTTCTTGTCTTGATTCATTAGAGTATATAGACTAAGTTACTCACTTTATATATTATATATCAAGTCAATAGGACTAAGGGCCAGTTTCATAGTCAAATTTAGTATCCCTCAAGTGAGGCGCTACACTAAGTACATGACGACACCTACCTTAACTCGAATGGAATGGGCCGTTCTCGCATAGGAAACTGGCCCATTCCATTCTGGTTTAGGTAGGTGTCGTCTTGTATTTAGTGTAGCGCCGCACTTGAGGCGTACTAAATATGACTATGAAACTGGCCCTAAGAAGATAAGAGGTAACAAAACATACTAAACAAATAGAAGTACTACATCCGTGTAGCTACGCAAATCCTGTTTTAATTGGAAGAAATTTAAAAAAAAATAATATATTTATCTTGCACATGGCTGACTAGATGTTATAAATCAAATATTTATTCACCTAAAGGTGTTACGATATTTACAAAACCTTTTTCTTTTTGGAGGGTGAGGTAAGGGGTGATAATTAAGAAATGTATTTAAATCATGTTTAATATATACATACATACATACCAAATCACGCAATTCACTTAAGGGGTAGGCAAGAAACTGTGAATATAGCTCAAAAAACAACTTCTACTTAATCCATCCTCACTAACCTTCTCCACACTTCTCTATCCTTGCATAATTCCTTCGCTTCAACACAATCCATACACCGAGTCATTTATGATCTTTTATTATTAAAAACTCTTAAGAGTCCTATATAGGGTCATAAAGGGACGTATTTTGGAGGCATTGTTCTAGGGTTATACCTAGTCGTGACTATGAGATATAAATTTAATATTTTTTCTCCAATAAAAGAAAGGACTATTAAATGATTTTATATTTTTTTTAAATGTATTCTATTAATTATTTTTCCTTAAAAATCTTCAAATTTGGTGTTTTCAGCATAATTTTTTTTTAAAACTATAGCTGGAAACATGGATACATAAAAACATAGATTATCAAACTCTGAACAAAGTGGTGTATTAATATTATATAGCCACCGCTGGAAATATGCCTAATTTACCTAGAACGAAAGACATTTTCTTGTAATTTTGAATCCGTCTGGTGACGCGCTCTTGCAGCTCCGATTCCTTTCCGGCCACGCGGAGCTTAGAGTGGGGGAAGGAGACCCAACAAGAGCAGGTAAGGCGAGAGAGGGGAAACTAACGTCTTGATGAATACAGATGTTCCGAAGTGGCTGGCAGGTTGTTCCAGTCTACGCTATTTTTAATTTTATCTGTGATTTTTCAGGCTGTTTTTTTCTTCCAGATAACACTGATAAACAACATTCATTGGTTATTCCCTCCCAAAAATATCATTATACAAATATGAATAGCTTTTTGCGATTTTCCAACAATATACTATTTGTGACTAAGATTCTTTTGCACATAAAGATTTCTTAGACTCCTGGCTTGGATCCCGGCCCCGTCAGAATTGGTATTTGATAGCCGACCTGAATATTGGAACCATGAGAATGAGTGGTGGTTTAAGAATTGGTCATCTATGAGTACTTTGGTTTTGTCTCATACCATTCCGGCACAACTCCAATCTCATTTCATCCCTCAGCCACTCGCTTATGATTATTGGAGGGATAAAGAGATATCCTCCCTCACCTTTATAACTATATTTTATTAGTACCACGTTTTACTAATTACACTAATGGGCTAGGTATTAGGAAGAATTGGTAGGAAATTCACCAACATTTGTGTAGAGGGAGATTTGAAAACCATTTAGGAAAAAAACACAATCAGTGCACCCGACTGGGATCGAATACCAATCTCCCCGTCTTTGGCAGTGTAATCCAACACGAGAGTAGCGCGTTATAACACGTGGCCACCGAAGCGGTTAAATCTCTTGTTCTTCTCATCATAAAATAAGGTATTATATTTACTTAAGAATTTGACCTTCCCCCACTCTGTCAATGTATCAACTTTTAGATTTTTAAGATGATGCAATCACCAGAATTTGTGTCAGCTGTATTGCAATTAGGGGTAAAATCATAACATTTAACTCTGAAAAGCGAGTGTCGCCAATGTATTTATTAAGTGAAAGTACATTTTTGTTAATAACTTTAATGCTATTTAATGTGTAGGTCTATTTTATGTAATTAATTCATGTTCTATCAAAGCTTGATATAGCAGGAACATAATAAGTCTATAATTTTCATTAAATCACAAAATTATCCAAAAATACTCCTCCTTCCACCTCGGACCTTGGCTATATTCTGGCGCACGAATGTTTTTGTAGAATTCAATGCCGGTATGCCTATTGTATTCAGTACAATAGTAAGAAATTCTCGATACTTTTATTGATTTGTAAAAAAATATCGTAGATGGGGTAGTGTTTTTTTCCCATGTCAATGTACCCTACTGCTCGGTTCCCCATTTGGTAAAATATTGGGAGGGACGCGTGCCCGAATCCCCCCCATACACCGTGACGCCCGTACCACACCTCAACTCTCATAAATGCAGATTAGAGGTTCATCGTACGTATTGGTTTTACACCCTGGCATCATTCACCCAATCAGACCTTGTCGGTGACGGTGAAAACTGTGTGAGGATTACATTTACTTACTTACACAAGAACGTCAATACAGCAACAGTACATCAATTAGAGAAGTGGGCTGCAAACCGTTTTACACTACTCTATTTAAATTGTAAGTCTACCTCATGCAGTAATAGATCATGTATCTCTGACATTGGGCCTGGTTCAAATACTATTTTATTCATTGAATAGATAGACAACAACAAAAATAATAAGCCCGGGGATTTTGTTTAAGATTGTTCAATCAGTCAAAAAAAATTCTATAGTTGAATGCTATTTTATATTTTTACTATTCCACATTGAATGGTTTCCTGATGAAATTCCAAAACAAACATCTAAATATTTTTCAATTTTTTTTTGCTGGAGTATGATGGTTTTAATTAGAATCTTGGAGACTAGAACATTCAAAAAGTATCTATAGCCCAATGTTTCATTTTGGCCTAAAATTATCTTTGCCAATACAGGAATGTAATAAAGAGATTATTTTGAATTGAATGTGTCATTCACCTGCATTAAAAGATTGTATTTTTTACTAATTTTATCTTGAAAATTAACAAAACTCAAAACCCTCATTGTCAGGGGCTCTGGAAGATATTTGAAGGTGTGTGGAGGGGGGGGGGNGCCTCAACTGGGAGTCCAGAGGTCCTAGCAGGGTAAAATTTTAGACCATGTGTGACACCCACAGATAATCGAGAAGCGCGCGTAAAGAACAACCAAGGGCTCACAAGAGAAAACAGATAGTTTTATTTTAATTAAGTCAGGTATAAAGGTAATGAAGATACATCATATTTTTCAACAATGGCATAGAGCCAATTTATAGTCTGTTAATAAACATCAATTCAAGATGATTCAAACTATATACATGAAATTGCGAAGCCATAAAGTTTACTTTATACATATATAATAAATAATGTACTCTGTCAAAGCAGACACCAGAATAGTGAGATAAAATGATTAAATCTATAATGTATAAGTCTCAACAATTGTCGTTGAATTCTATACCTAAGTAACAATGGATAGTTTAATTTTATGATTTACTTTGAATTGTATAAATAAGTTTCGTAAAACGCCGTTAGAATCTATACAACCAAACATGATAACCTAATTTGATTTAAATATTTATAAATATATATATATATATATATATGTATATAATAATCCACGCAATTAAAGCGTGCATACATTATGTTAACAACGTCCCCGAAGCTTGTAAAAATACCAATGTAATCGCTTAACTGAACTAAGTGAAGATGAGAGCGCGCCACAAGTACACAAAGAGTACTAACTTAAATCATGCATTCCCCTTAAAATAAATATTATTGACCCGCGGTTCATCCGCGTTAAACCTCAACAAAAAAAAACATCTACAAAACATGATTATGATCAAATAAGCCCAAACAACAATTTTGAAAAGAATCCTTCCCCATTATTTATACCAGAACAGAATTTTGAATAAAGTTTCCTAGCCCTAGTTCATATCGGTGCCCTCACCTTTCTACAAGCCAGTGGTACAAATGAGTGACGAGGTAAACAATACAAGCCATTATATAGTAAATACAGCCTATATATGTTATCAGGGGAGGGGGAAAGCAGGGTGGAAACAAAGAACAAAAGGAAGGGAGAAGACTAGCGCTCTCGAAGCTTAGCGGCCAGTCCAGTAACCACTAGAAATTTACAAAATATCCCAGATGGCGGAACCGGAAACGATCTTGGTCAAGTTAAGTCCTTGTTTGTTGTGGGGCCGGGCTTCGATGACGAGCGAGTCGCTGACCAGCGTCTCGTTTCAGTCGAAATTGTTCAACCCACGGGAGAGGATGCCTTAGTGTGTGTTAGTGCTCCATCAGACGGAGAGAGTGGTGAGTGTTGAAGTTCCATATTACTCGGTGGTATGCGTTAGATGTTATTGGTTATAACATCGTTACACATGGATGACTTTTGAAGCTATTTGAAGGAGGTTTAATTTTCACGGATAGTACATTTTTGAATGCCTTTCTGTGTCATTATGTATTGTAACAACATAGTAGGAACTTGTGTGGGGAAGAAAGTGGTAAATTTTCTCGGTCAACAATTAAAATTGATAGGTAGGCCCTGTATATATTTTTATTTTATATGTAATAATACTATCCAGTGGTATTTGTGTAATTAGGGGGATTAGTAAAAAATTAAGAGTGTTTTTAACGTCCTGGGTAGGTGCTACGGGCCTCACAGAATTTCAAGGTTATCCACAACTTACAATAGGGATATTATAAGTGGAGTGCCTAGAACACGTCTTGGGGAATTAAACATTGACCCTAAATTCTGGTGTTCTTTCATTTTGAAATGTATTTTCCAGGGTAAATTCTGATCAAAATTTCAAGCCCAACTGATTTCTGTTGATAAAATGAATTTATTTTACACGCTTTCAAACAGTGCTGATAAGGCCTAAACTTTAATGTTATTTTATTTACCCAGATTTTCCAGGCTATTAGCCTACATACAAAATCACATAGTTTTCATTATCTTCTATTAAATTCTTAACACAAAGATCAAGGACTAACATTAATTGGGGATAAAACTAATAGTTTATACTTGGTAATGCTCTATACTTCATATTTCACAAATTTAAAAAAAAAAAACGTTTAAAAAATTTAATGACATTTTATAGTTTATCTGACTTCTCCTTGACTTTTCATGTCACACCCAACTAATTCGCTTTTACGGGCTTTCTCTGTTTTCCATGTACACTTCATTTGCCATAAAAGGTAGCGGTCTCTTGGACGCAGGGAACATTTAAATTTGGGAAAATTCCAAATTGTAAGTCAATGACATGATGATAAGACTTCTGAGAAATACGAAAATTATTTTAAAAGGTGGTAGTGGAGTCTTATTTGTGTGATGGGGTAAGGGAGAAATATCAAGATTGATTTATTTTATGAATTTTTCTCCATCCCAGTTAATGTTTAAAAATTGGATACCCTAGAACGTAGTTGGAGTGGTCCTCAAAAGTGGAAATTTATTGAAAATTATACTAATTTAAGAGAAACTTAGAGTAGACCCTCCCCAATTTTTAAAAATTAACATAATCCTATAAGCTATTTGGAGTAGTCCTCCTCCAGCAAATTTTTGAAAATTTGATGCCTCCAAAAGTTATTTTAAGTGGTGTTAGACCAGTTTTTAATAAATTAGATCCCCTAGAAATAATTATATAATGGTCCTACTCCAGAGATTTTGATCCCCAAATAAATCTATCCAGAGGGGCTTCCCCCCGTCAATTTTTTACTATCAAAGTTAAATGCCTATAGAAGCTATTTGACGCTGTCTTCCCCCTACATTTTTGAAAAATGGATGCTTTTAAATTATAAACTACTATCTCTGATGATAGTATTGCAGAATAAAATTAAGATAAATAGTTTCACAAACATTCATTTGTGATCAGAAATTCAGAAATTCTTGGGGAGATGTGGAGTGTTTGACCCCCATAATTAAACCCTCGCTACGTCAATGCTATATTCCTATCGTATAAGCTAAGCCTTGATTGAACCATGCAAGGTAAGACTGCTATATTTCAAGTTAAAGACTCATATTGTGCGACGCAGCTTAATGGAGCTTTAAACTAAGGTTGATTTAATATATGGTATTTATATTACAAACCATGTGTACACAAAAAATATCACAACAATATTTAACATAGGTTCAACAATAATAAAATATTTTATTCAAACCAAAACAAGAAAGCGTATTAATTGGATAGATGTCCAACTTTTTAATTTTTTAGGGTTGATACAAATAAATTTTGAACTATGGTTGAAAATCCACCTCGTCTTAAAATTAAACTTACAACTAAATGTGAATTTTTTTCAATTTTCGTTTTTACTGTGGTCAATAAATGTCAATAAGTATTACCCTTTGCCTTTACCATTCTGGTGTTGTTTATAATTAAGGCAACCATTCACTAGGCCTAATATTGTTTATTATTATTTTGTGAAATAGTTTTTTTCTCTTGTGAGAAAAATAAGCCGAAAAATTAGGTCATTTTAGTCTTCCATTAAATTTATTATAAATGCATATCTTTATTCCTTAAATTTACCAAACTTATGGTAACAGATGTATGTTTATACATGGGTTTTGAATTTACTTAAAAATAATGGGGGGTGGGGGACATAGTCCCAGCCTTCCAAGATCAAAACGAGAGTGGCTCAGGCCTCCCTTCCCCCCTGTTCCAGAGCCCTTGCTCATTTTAAATCTGGGGTGAGCAACAAGAGACGAATCTGTCATAAAAAAAAATTTGGTTAATTTTAGTTTGCCAACTCTCACGGAAGAATAAACTTTTCCCTGGCAGTGTATGTTTGTGGTAACTTGATATTTCCTGCACATCGTTGGAAGCCCTCCTCAAAAGTCATATGCATTCAGTTCAAATATTAAGCCAATGTTTAGGTAACGTGTCAAGACAAAAGTTGTTGTCAAAATTCGCGTAAAAATCTCTAACATTTTTCAACCTGAACAATGTTAATTATTTATTTCGGAGATGGTTGTAGCCGAGTAGACAAAGTGCACATATTTTAAATAAACTTGTTCAAACAGTGTGTGTGTGGTTTTAAATGTTCAATTGAGCAACCTAATTACTCAATTTATTTCTACATGAAGAGGCGAGCTTTACTTTTCATTTACCACACCTCTGGCTCCATTGCAAAATATGTTGCCCAGATCTGTTGTAGATGAATCACACATTTGATTTAAAATAAATTTCCTTATTACATAACTGTGTTGGGAAAAACCATTTTAGGCCGAAATAAAACACTGGGATATCTATCTACACTTTTAGAGTGTAATAGTCTCAAAGATTGAAAGTTAAGGACATCATATCCTAGCAAAATAAAAATGAAAAAAAGTTTACCTTTTGTTTTGAACTTTCATCAGGAAACCAATTAACATGGAAAAGTAAAAATATGAGATAACATTCAAAAATATACATTTTTTAGACCACTTGAATAGCCAAAACTATACAAATCTTTGTATCTGGATCTCAATAATTTTACTCTTGTGGATTTTACTCTAACATGCATGGGTTTATAAAACCACATTTGAGATGTCTACAAAAAGCTGGTTTCCTGGATTTATAGTTTTGGCAGGGGTAAAGATGAAGAAATATTTCATAAATTAATTTCACAGTAAAGTAACCCTTAAAGAACAGAAGTATTACTTCTTACGGGCGTCTGGATTGTGTCCTAGATTATTTACAGTGTAGTGCTTGTTGTTCACATATTTACTTAATTAATCACTCTTTGGCATTAGAAACTCAAAAATTCATTGCCACACTTATAAAAGTACGCCACCTATCCCTACCTTGAGCTAGCTATATCTAGTCAAGCTCATTATAACATATCCTTATACTAAGTTAGTTCTATCAAGTCCACCTCATTACAGCCTATCCATTTCTTGAGCCAGTTCTATCCAGCCCCCCAGATTACACCCTATCGAAATCTTGAACAAGTTCTAACCGTTCCCCCTGAATACATCCTATTCCTATCGTTATCTAGTTATATGCAGTCCACCTCATTACATACTATTCCCCTCTTAAGCTAGCGCTATCCAGTCCACCTCATTACACCCTATATCTATCTTGAGCTATTTCCATCCAGTCTGCCTCAGAACACTCTATCCTTATCTTGAGCTAACTATATCCAGGCCACCTGATTACACCCTATCTCTCTCCTGAGCTAGTTATACCCAGTCAACCTCATTAACACATATCCTTATCTTGAGCAATTATATGCAGTCCACCTGATTACACCCTGTTTCTATCCAGTCTGCCTTATCACACCCTTTCCTTATTTTGAGTTAGTTCTATCCAGTACACCTTATTACACCCTATCTTTAGCTTTTTCAATCCAGCTTGACACATTACACCCTATCTCTATCTTGAGCTAGCGCTATTCAGTCTACCTTATTACACCCTCTATTTAGCTATTTATATCCAACCCATCTCATTACACCCTATCTTTATATTGAGCTAGCTATATCCAGTCCACCTTATTACACCCTATCTCTTTAAGGTCATTTATATTGGTATCATTCCAGATGCATATAGGTCATCCCAATGACCTCTTCCCATTGGGTTTGCCAGTCATTACTCTGAACAAGGTTCTAAACTACCGCATTCACGCTACATCTCCTACACACCCTAATCTACGGAACTTTATTATCTTAGTACTGTCTTGTGATAATTATAGGGTAAGTAGCTCATTATTATGTAACATCCTTCACCTCCTAGTAGGCTCATCCGTTTTTTCACCAAATATTTTCCTAAGCACCTTGTTTTCAAATACGGTAAGGTAAGATACCCCTTTTAACAGCCATAGAGAAAAACTTCTAAAATAATTGTTTTGCTTAATCTGACAGCAGGTGAAATTATCAACAACTTATTGACCGAGTAATAGAATGCATTTCCCAAATTTATTCTTCTCTTAATTTCCAATCTAATATTGTTATTTCTGGTTAAAATAATTGTGACTAGATATTTAAACTCATTTACATAGTTAATCAAATTTGTTTATAAATATATAATCTCCAGGTCACATAGGTGCACATGGTTGTATGGTCTATAATAGACTGTTGATAGGAAGATTGAGATTCGAATCTCGGTCAGGAGTATTGAGGGTGCTTTTATACTAAGTGGTTTTCCAAGCATACGTAGGTATAATTTACCTTCCTTATTCTTAAATAAACATTAGCGAAATTGTTACAAAAACGTATAAACCTACCGGGTAGTAAGATATTGTGGTAAATTAAAACAAAACAAAAGATCAAAAGAAATTAATGAATCAAATAGCCGAAGCTATCATTTATGCTTTTTAGTGAGGATAACACCATTTAGATATCATATTCAGAAAATTGAAAAATGACACCTGGACACGGGAATCGAAACCGGGACCTTCGGCTTAGTACGCCAATGCTCTTACCACTGAGCTATCGAGGATTCGTCCCGTGCCCATGGTCATTCTTCACTCTTCACTCATAGTTTAAGGCAGAGTCTATGATGGACGTGCGGAAGTCATCAAATTATAAATATGTGATTATATAATATCACAGCTATCAGACAACGCAGCCACCCACGACTCGGTGATTGGCATATGTTATTGCAGCCATTTAACAATTATATTATAATTTTACGGGAGTATGATATCTAAAAAGAAATTTTTTGGTATAATTTTAAAAGAACCGTAACCCATTGTAATCTAAAATAATAGTAACCTTTATTTTATTCGAACCAGAATTGGAACCTTTTAAATGTTTATTTAGAGAACCGATAACAATGCCATTTTGACTCCCTGCTTGTGCTAGCAGGTAGCATGGTTTTGGGGGCATTACCTCTCGCTGCTGGCTGTGCGTCGAGCGTGCCGACCAGAAGTAGACTGAAAGAAGGGGAAGTAACGCGCTCCCCCACCTTCTAAATTCTGCGCTCAAGCTACCAATCACTGAGCCAATCCCTGCCTTTTGTCCTGCTGGATAGTACAGCCCACCTGCATGACGTTTTCACTTCCAATACTTCACTGTGAAGTAAGAGGCTAGCTATATAGCGCTCTTAATGTTTCTATTTTTCATATATCCAACTACAACATTTAGCCACGTCTTACATGGCCTACCTCTTCCTTTTGATCCATGCACTTTACCGTCATATATTTGTTTCGTCACTCGATCCATACTCATTCTCTCAATATGCCCCAACCACCGTAAGACACTTCTTTCAGAATTACCTTTTGGATTCCCTTTCGAACCAAACTGTTTTAGCATCCATTCATTACTGACTCTGTTCAGATGAATGTTTCCACATATTTTTCTTAGATAGCTCATTCCAACCGAATTCACTATGCTCTTATGTTTCTCCTGACAAACCCACGCTTCACATCCGTAGAACAACGTAGGTGTTAACACAATTCTATATACTGCCATCTTGGCCTTTATTGATGCTACATTATTATTTGCAATAATCCACATACATCCAACTACTCTCCGAGATACGTTCACCCGTCTGTCGATTGCACCATCTATTCTAACATGTTTACAGAACATTCTGTCCAAATATGCAAAGTCATTCACTTGTTCTAACAGTTTTCCATTTATACAGAGTTGACAAATCATTTCCTGATCCGTCCTTACTAAAAACCAGTACCTTAGTTTTGGAGACATTTATATGAAGATCCATTCTGTATGTTTACAACCTCAAACGATTTAATGCACTCTGCAAGTAACTTTCCTTCTCATCCATCATCTGCTATAACAGCACTCTCACATTCACATCAGCCAATTGTACACCAACCGCGTCCTTAAGGCATTATTCATACACTTATCCATGAAAACATTAAACAACCATGGAGACATTACATGACCTTCTCTAACACCCTGTTCAATGTAAAACCATTCGCTCAAAGCTCCATACACCTTTACACATGTTTTACTTCCCTCATACACCGCCTTAATTGCATTTACTAACCATGCATCCACACCACACTCTCTAAGAACATTCCATAACGTATGCCTCTTCATCCTATCATACGCTTTCTCAAGATCAACGAATGCACAATAAGCTTTATGGTTTTAGTGAAGATTACTCCATCTAGATATCATATTCTGAAAATTGAAAAATGACACCTGGACATAGGAATTAAACCTGGCAAGCGAAGGTGCCAAGGTGCTAAGCCAAAGGTCCTGGGTTCGATTCCCGTGTCCAGGTGTCATTTTTCAATTTTCAGAATACAATAAACTTTATTTCTTACTATCGTACATTTCTCATCACTTGTTGCAATGCAAATATCTGGTCCATATAACCTCTAACTGGTATGAAATCATACTGCACACTTCAAATCTTGCCCGCAGTTCTTTCACACACACACACACACACACACACACACACACACACACACCCTCAATTAAAACTCTCCCAAAAATCATGTTTAATAAAAACATACATATTATAAACATTACTTTATTTAATTTAGGATTAAAATAATAATTACCCATACTTATATTTTTTTCTTGGCGTTTCTTATGCTTAAAATGTGTAACTTTAAAAATAATAACCCACGAAAATATTTTTCGCATTGAATGAAAAATGGAAATCCTATTTTAAGAGTTCGCTTTCTTACCTAGAGTTAAAGTTTCCGTAAGATCAAATTCTTGAAATCATCCGATAAACCGCTACTTGAATACTAAAATGTTGGAACTATACTATATCTGTACTCATGTTCTATGAGCGATTATATCGCTACCACGGAAATAGTGTAACATCATAGAACTTCATAGGCCGGCAAAATATCGGAAGACATGTTTTGACCGTCGCCGTGGTCGATGGACTTGTACCGTTCACCACCTCCAACTCTAACCGCTAGAGGCCGCAATAGCCGGGAAGAGGGTGGGTGGAATCTATAAGGAATTTAATGTAACAAAAATAGGAACATTTGAAAGTTTAAGAAAAAATGGAATTATTATTCAAAGTAAAACAACAGAGGTAAAACAAATAACACATGGCCTCACAAGGCGAACTGAATAGTGTTGAAAAACATATAAATATGGCAGAGACTGCGCTTGCGCAGTATATTTAAGGATATATTTCACAATCTCAAAGTAATAGTAGTCCTTGAAGAAGACTACGTTTGAAACAAAAGATTTATATAATAAAATATTTATATATATATATATATATATATATATATACGAATTAGGCCGGAAGAGACCCAATAATAATCGTTAAGATAATGATAAAGAGCTTAAATAGCTCCTTTACTTGGTTAACAAAGCGCCTGAATCACCCTTGTGAATTCCGACTATATCATTAAAATTTAAGATTAAATTTAAATTCCAATATCCATTCTGATCAAAATAAATTGTGTTCCATAAAACAATTTTACTTTCCAAAAATATCTTCTAGTGAGAAATTACTGACGCCTACACTGAACGATTTTAATCACATAATTAACTAATTGTTCAAACACGCAAACCCATTATAGGTTGATTATATTTAAATATTTAATAAAATATAAAGAGTTTATATTTCGTCACCCTGGAACGATTATGTCCAAGTCCAGACCAGGACCTCTCGTTGTTGTGTCGGAATTAATAGTCCACCGTGTTAGCTGAGCACCAGGTTTATATAGGTCTAGTTGATGGATATGATGGATATAAGGGGGAGGGAGGATTTCCATATTAAAAGTAAAACGCCACGTTGCGAACACGTGTTATTAGCTTGATTCTATTGTTAACAACCGTCATCATCCTGACACGTCATTCTGGAAATCTGGTGATTTGGCATTTAAGATCGTGCGAGGTTTTCTGTGGGCCGGCTAGGCCAATCAGCGTAGGCCTGGATCACCTCATACAGGTGTCTCGTCGGTCCTCTTTTCCAATGGGTTTCAGTTTTCTTTTTATGACTATTTGATGTGCACCAGTCGTGTAATGGTTGTTATCCGAGACTATAGGGTGAGTAAAGCACATATTTTAGACATAGTAGGGTGTTGAAAGTCTTTGATATTGCAGGATGTCTATATGTATTGGTTTTCTTCGGGGTGGGTAGTTTTATTGTAAAATTAGCTGGCATTGCTAATGCTACAGCCGAAGAAATTAAAATCACTTGCTCTGAGTAAAATCTGGTTGTGTTTCATGGGCGTCTAAAATAATTAGATATTTACTTATTAGAACAAACCCCCATTAAAATTCCTGATGTTAAAGCTGAATGTGTAGTATTGGACGTTGAGTGTCTAAATGGTTTTATTATTGAATAAATAAGTACATGTATTTGCTCGTAAAAATGTAGTTTGGATTATTATGTTATTATATAGTGGTGGCAAAATCAGATTAATTTTTTTTAAAGTAGGCGTAAATGTACTTTACCCTTAATTTACGTCCAACAGCATGGTTTTGAAAAGACAGCCTACATACTAGAACTAATTTATCGCTCCAAAGTTAATTAATCCTCAGTCTACATCGCTACAAGTAACCCAGAAGTATGTCGTAACTATACAAAGTTTCATGAAAGATGGGCAGATACCATTTTACAAGTCGTAAATCCCTCGATACCTTCCGTGTGTAAGTCATCTCTTGTTCCCTTCTAATTACCCGACTGAAAATAACAGAATGAGCAATAAATAAAGGCGCTGCAATTCTTATCAATCTACAGTTAACTTTGTTGCAAAAAAAACGCTTACGTTAAACCTTTCTTCTTTGACAATAAAACTATATAAAAAGTTTTTATGGGTTTAATAACTCCTTGGAATGCTTGTTTTCCTGAAGTTTATGGATGTTAAATACTTCGGCCAGGACATTTTTATTAGTAAACAGTAAAATGTGGTGCGGCGTACTATAAAGACTTATGACAAAGAGAGGAGTTTAGTGTCTCTCTTCAAAGCTACAGGCGAGTAACAACCTGATCGCTACTGGTTTCCCAAACTAGACTCTTGTGTTTAGTGTCACTAAGCAGCCCAAGTTTTGGTAGCTCAGTAGAAAACTTTATATACATTTTTAATTCATGAGGTTAGTGCTAATATTCACGAGGAAAGCAAAATGAACGATTCATTCAAAAGCTTTGATGTAACAATAAAACTGAACCAAGTTATACAAGGAGTGTATATTTTGCTGCCCTATCAAGTGGTGTAGCTAGCTTTGACTATTAATTCACTAAAATATTGAAAGCTTACATTAAAAGTAAACATAGTTATTGAAAACTATTAGCTATGTATAGAAACATATCCTCCATTTTCTAAGACCACCATCTCACACTTACATTATAGCTTAATTTGACTTGGGAAGTTAGAGTTCAGTTCAATATGGGGTACATTAAGTTAGCCTGAAGAGTAGCAGTATTACCTTGACGTATTACACCATGGCTCTATCTTAATATAGGCTACTCTAAAGAGGAACCAGGCAAGGAAAGCTTCATACCTTTCACGGTAAACGAGGTGTACATCGGAAGTGATTTCTGCCTATGCTGTAGTTCACCATCCTCTCTTCGTGTGACTGCTGGCGCATTATTAAATTCCTCTCCTCGTCCTGTTCTATGATATAGTTTTAGTGGCTATAGCAAAATAACACATTGTTACTTTCATAAATACTTGACATCTGCTTGATTTAACAAAAGCTTAAAGAATTGATTGTTTTGATTGTATTGGTCTACCTCACATCTTACCAGCCACCAGGGCTATTAACATCTTACCAGCCATCCAAACTATCAGCATCTTACCAGCTATCCAGGCTACCAACATCTTACCAGCTATCCGGTCTACCAACATCTTACCAACCATCCAGGCTCTTGGCATTTAGTTACACTAAAGTGATCGGGAAGAAGAAGGCATAATTCAGAGGAAATGTACCCTTATTTAGTGGAGTATGACTGGTGGGCCATTTAATGAAGAATAAAACACCCTCCATACGTCCGGTTGAGACTCGATTCCCGACAACCCTGTCACCGGAAATCCGGCTTAGATGATCTTGACGTTTAATTCGCGTGCCCAAATATGCAGGTCAAACTTGCCCTACTAATGACAGCGCAATAAACGATTCTCCCCTTGTTAAAAAAAAATAACGTTTATTTTCTATCGCAATAACAACACGTGTTTTGGTTTGTTCTTTAACTCTTCATTAATTTGCAAACTATGCTCTACGTAATGTTGGGTTCGTGTGTTATTTGAAACAAGAGGAACAGCCTCCATCTCATTATTTCATTTTTCGGGTTTCTTTTTGTGATTGGAACGTTTAGCATTGCTAACAATTTAAAAGAGGAATGATACGGCACCAACTCTGTAATTTGAGTAAAACGATGACTTCTGCCCCAGGCTTTCTATTTAAATGTATTGTAGGTGGGAGCAGATTATTACGTACCCAGACAAATAAAAAAGTGAGATTTTAAAAAGGGAAAACCTTCAATGTTTGTGAATAAATTGAGACGAAAGATGACGTGTATTATGTATTTATGGCAGAGATAAGTCAAAGATATAAAAGTATTATTGGGAGGTTTCCGCCTGGAGGAATAACCCCCTCAACCCTACCCCCTCCTCCTTTCTGTTCATGATACTTAAATAAAATGCTTGCCACCACAAAATGCGAGACAAAGGAAGCCCCCCCATAATCAGTTTAAACTGTTTGCGTTAAACGTTTAACAATGCCATCAGATTACATTCGTGTGATTTCAACTGGAAATGTGTAATTGAGGGTAACTGCCCGTCGGTTAACCCCCCCCCCCCC
>CABEEJ010002298.1:25813-46178 GCA_901482245.1 Timema douglasi | reverse complement strand
GTTAACCCCCCCCCCCCCTCTCTCTTCCTCCCTTCCTACCATCAGTTTAGAAAAGGTAGAGTTAAGGTGGTTCCAAACATATATTCAATATTTAAACGCTTCATTAAGGCTCCGGAACGCAACTAATTTTATATTTTTCGCTAAGTGTGTATTCTCTTCTTATTGTTAAAAGGGATCAATACATAGAATTTGTATTCAAATTAAATTGTTTATACCAATTAAATCTGATAGGTTCAACACGTAACGAGTGAAATAACTAGTGTCTTGCCATTTACAACAACAACAAATATTGTATTTTAAACTAATGGGTTTGCCTTTACAAGATGTCGCAAAGCTTAAGGCATCAGTCTCGCAACACACTGAATCGCCTGTGATGAATCTTAGGTTAGTAGCATTGAGGGGGATTATTCCGTTTGTGATATACTCCCTTGGTTTACCTTTTCTATATCCACGCTAATGCGAATGCATTCCCGGGGATAGTTACGTGGTCTAAATATCTAGATCGTCTAGTCTGTTTTGACCCTATAGAGAGGTCGGGGTTCAAATTCTGTCTGGGTGTATTGAGGAGTTTTTTTTTTTACAAGATAGTTTTCCTAATCTCCCTCTACGAAAATTGGGATAGCTACATTTCCTATAAATCCTACTTTCCGTGTCCCACTTCGCTAGTGTAAATAAGTGAATATCCCAGATGGGTGGTAAGACGTGATGAAAATAAATGTGCGCACGGGAGTTACCCAGTTTTCACAGGTGCACTTGAAATATAAATTACCAAATAAAATCCTGATAATTGGTTCGAATCTTGCATGTGTATTCTAGAGGTCTGCATCAATCTGAAATCTCCCGGGAGGTATTTTCTTCAGTGGTTTCCCGTCTCACGATCTTCTAATAAACAAAAGATAACGTGCATGCACACGCCACGTGGGGAACTAAACACGCCAACCTGTGATTATCGATTGAACATTTCCCCTAGAGTTGTGGAGAATCGTTTGGCAATAGCACCATTTATCTCCTCAATGAAACTAACCTCCCAACTGGATTATTTGTACATCTCAGATTATTATTATTATTATTATTATTATTATTATTAGCACCATGTCTTACTATCCGTTCGGGTTATACGCACTTACGCTAATGTGTAATGGTAGGGTGATTGTGAGATGAAATGAAGGACCTACAGTTTAACGTTGAATCCGAACCACGGTGGAGGCCTGGCATTCCTCACATTCACAAGATGTCTTGTCAGAGGTGAAGGAAGGGTTTGGTAATCAGATAAATCTTTGCCGGGACCGAGGATTGAACCCCGGCCGCCAGCATAGAAGTCTGACACCTTACCACTAGACCGCCAGGTCACCTACATCTCAGACAACGAACGAGGGTGGATTAGTCTCAATTAGACCAAACAGGGTGCGGGGTTCTTATACCACTGGGAAAAAGACATTGGTTGAGCAAGTAACCAATCTGGGTTACTATAGGTACTAGATAGATCAATATATCACGTAGCTTATTTATTTTGCTGGACATATCTAATGAGTATAAACTATATCCAAAACTAGGCCAGCACATAATTCATGTACTAACCATTAAACTAACTTACCTACGACAGCAACACTTAACACCCATCTTTAGATCTATAAATAATTATATTAGGGCTGGGCCGATAAGCCTTTTTGCAGATATTGACAATGCTGATATTTTGCTGCCGATATTGCCGTTAACCGATGCTGATTTAGTTGGGTTTTTTTTGCAATAATACAAAAGTATACAACAACAATACTCAAAAACAATAATTATCTGATTTTGGCACTTTTATACTTTTCATGACAGCAGTAGGTTTGTTGAATAAAAGTTTATATTAAAGTGTTTAGATATACTTAATTTTATTGTTAGGCCTACTGCACTATCATAATAAACAAGAATGTACAGTACATAATGACAAATTACAAAACAGAAAAAATGGCACAAAAGGCATTTCTAGATATGTTTATTGAAGTACAACTAAAATATTCCCATGCGGTGGAAAGTTTTGTCTTTGCTGTTTGTTATATTTTTAATTCTCAGTTAAATGACAAAATAACTTAAACACTATTTACAACAGCGGTAAATTGGTAATTCGACATTCCGCTTGAACGCGCTCTAAGAATGGATCTCGGGGAACGCTCAGTCAGCGAGCGATCGAACAGATCTTGGAGCACTCAGTGAGTGATCGACTGAGCGGATCTTGGAGCACTCAGTGTGCGATCGACCAAGCGGATCTTGGCGCGCTCAGTGAGCTATCGACCAAACGGATCTTGGAGCACTCATTGAGCGATCGACCAAACGGATCTTGGAGCGCTCAGTGATCTATCGACCAAACGGATCTTGGAGCACTCAGTGAGCGATCGACTGAGTGGATCTTGGAGCACTCAGTGTGCGAACGACCAAGCGGATCTTGGAGCACTCAGTGAGCGATCGACCAAACGGATCTTGGAGCGCTCAGTGATATATCGACCAAACGGATCTTGGAGCGCTCAGTGATCTATCGACCAAACGGATCTTGGAGCACTCAGTGAGCGATCGACTGAGCGGATCTTGGAGCACTCAGTGTGCGTTCGACCAAGCGGATCTTGGAGCACTCATTGAGCGATCGACTGAACAGATCTTGGAGCACTCAGTGAGCTATCGACCGAGCGGATCTTAGAGCGCTCAGTGAGTGATTGACTGACCAGATCTTGGAGTACTCAGTGAGCGATCGACCAAGCGGATCTTAGAGCGCTCAGTGAGTGATCGACTGACCAGATCTTGGAGCACTCAGTGAGCGATCGACCAAGCCGATCTTGGAGCGCTCAGTGAGCTTTGCTGTTTATTATAAGATAGAATATTTAACGCATAATTAAAGAATTTGTGTTTACACGCAAAATACTGTATTTAAATATTTTTGTTTGAACTAATAATTATATTTTCATCACTTGAGAATTTATAATATATCTATAGATTTTGAATTATCGGCGTAAAGTATCTGCATGATAAAAAAACGACTATTCTTGACCGATTGTGCCAATATCGGCCGATAAGTTGGATCAGTTATCTGAATCGGCCCGTCCTTAATATATATAGTGCGCGTGTGGGCTACATCATTCGTAGCCCAGCAGTGGACAGATGTCACAGTACTAATGTACCGCTGTCTTGCAGACGTCCGAATGTGCTAATCGTACATCCTTTCCGTTGAGGCTTTTTCCATGTCCCGATGATATGAGGTGATGGTGATAGTGAGTATGAGGATGTGGAACCAGTAGAAACACTTAAAACCTTACTTAAGCCTAACTAACCAAGCCCGGGTGACCATTGGAGTAATTCCCCTTTCGGGAAAAATAGCCACGATACCAGTTGAGAATCGATCGCGAGACTCCCAAGCTGACCACTGCAACACAGGACTGCTTATCTCTAGAACTGTAACTGCAAACTGTATGTGAAATAACTAAAAACATGTCCACGCTAATGCGGGTACATTTTCTCTAAATGGTGTTTACGTGGTCTACGACTTTACATCTCTATCTCATCTAGTCGGTTTGGATCACTGACGGGGAAGTTAGGGTTCGAATCCCATCTGGGCATTCTGAAGACTGTGTTCGGGCACCAACAATTTGTACTACGTCTGTTATCATTTAAATAATACGTTTAACGGTAAGGTTACTAACGGTTCGGCACCAGGGACCTACGTGACTTAATAGACTTTTAGTCCCCTTGCGTTTTAAAATCTAGTTAGAAACTGATTTGTGTGGTGAGTAAATAACAAGAGGAACTGCACAGACACTAACCTGAAAGGAGAATTGGTTTTTAAAGAATTCACTTGGTCAAGATAAAACCATGGCCTAACGAATCAGAATCAATCACATCGTCAGTGTGGTCTATTTATTGCAATCTTAGCTGGTGGATACGTGGATATAGGTGTCAGCCTCGTCTTCTTTGGTTTTGCGGCTTCTGGGAGGTTTAGGGTTCGAAAATCAGTTGGTTGAGATTAGTTTGTTTCACATTAAAAAACTCCTCTCTCTTCACTCAAATGTTGGTACATTTTTTGGTATATTACCTTCCTCAATCTCGCCCCCTGAACGTATACATGCAGATATATTGGATCAGAAGGAAGAAGCTATGCACAAAATACACGAAAGAAAGTGAATACGTATTCATCCGAGACCAGTGAAAATGTATCAGAGATATTTTTAATGTGATAGCCGAAAGGCTTTCTCTTTTATAGCTCTGATTTTGTAATAGTCGTAGGGAGATGCAAAACTGGAATTGTCTTGTTTCTTTTATTTTATGATTTGTGTGTGTATAAATAATAAAAGAAATAAAGCGCCAAGTCTAATAAATGTCTAATGTTGACGTCCATTTTATGGCAACTGATACAATCTTTCAAAAGGATTGCTCATTAAAATGCATTGAAGATCAGGCGGGAGGAAGCAAATAAGTGAACAGGGATTTGTTTTCTCATTTGTGAAAATGGTTGCTGCAGATAGATACATAATTGACCACCTATACATTGTGTGTGTGAGGGGGGGGAAGTGTGTGTGTGTGTGTTTGTTTGGGAGTGCGTGGGGGTGTGTGGGTGTGTGTGGGTGTATGAAAGAATATCTTATAAATCAACACCAGCCAATGCAATGAAAGTGCATGGTTGATTGTCGTCTCGGGTTTAGATCTAATAAAGGGGTTACGTCTGATTATAGGTAAAAATGTCGACCCAAAAACATATAAGGATATAATTTACGAACAAACTTTCCCTAACCTTACCTAACAGCCTTATGATCTAGTAGCCCCAGCACCAGGAACTACACCTTATGTTTTACAAGTACAAACTCAGACAAAAATACTATAACGGACACAAACCACCTAGAATCGAGCTAGTGCCGACCATTCCACAGGGCCGTATATGATCCAGGAGGACCATATATAGGGTGTGGGAGGGCCGGAGATGATCCTAGGAGGACCATATATAGGGTGTGGGAGGGCCGGAGATGATCCAGGAGGACTTATATAGGGTGTGGAAGGGCCAGGGATGATCCAGGAGGACTTATATAGGGTGTGGGAGGGCCGGAGATGATCCAGGAGGACCATATATAGGGTGTGGGAGGGCCGGAGATGATCCAGGAGGACCTATATAGGGTGTGGGAGGGCCGGAGATGATCCAGGAGGACCATATAGAGGGTGTGGGAGGGCCGGGGATGATCCAGGAGGACTTATAGGGGGTGTTGGGAGGGCCGGGGATGATCCAGGAGGACCATATATAGGGTGTGGGAGGGCCGGAGATGATCCAGGAGGCCCTATAGGCGGTGTGGGAGGGCCATAGATGATCCAGGAGGACTTATAGAGGATGTGAGAGGGACGTATATCATCCAGGAGGACCTATAGAGGGTGTGGGAGGGCCTAGATGATCCAGGAGGGCCCTATAGACGGCGTGGGAGGGCCATAGATGATCCAGGAGGACCTATAGAGGATGTGGGAGGGCCATAGATGATCCAGGAGGACTTATAGAGGATGCGTGAGGGTCATATAAAGGATCCGGAAGGTACGTACAAGGGGTCAAGGGGGGTCACACAGAGGATTTAGGAAGACCGTACATAGTATTCAGGAGGGCTGTATATAGGTTACAAGAGGGTTGTATAGAGGATTCAGGAGGGCTGTATATAAGTTATCACTGTATGTGTAGAGTAATATTTATAATGTAAGGTACTCCCCAGATATACATTTTGAACAAAATTGCTTAGGCCATTTTTGTAAAAATTCAAACTTTCAACGTCATGTCTCAAAGTCCGGTCAGAATATTATAATCCAGGGCCTGTAGTAGCCTGACTTGCTGCCCCCCCGGTAGTGGTGGGTGTGACGGGTGTGTGGGTGGGTGTTCAGATGCTTGGGTGCTCAGATCGACCATGAAAAACCTCGCAATGCCCCGAATAAAACCACTTGGAGAGGGGGGGTTGTTGCGTCATATCGAGGCGAGGAGCGACTTAAAGAAGGCCTCAACGCCATAACAAGAGCTCCGGTTAAACAGCTTATCCGGTTAGAGTGATCATCGGGCCTAAGCTTATACTCCGGGTGGTTGCACTTCATCTTTTTGGAAAAAATAGTTCAAATATCGATAAAGTTAAAGATTCATTATTCATGTTTTTGAAAATAGGGAGTGTAAGAGTGATTAGGAGTTCATTCTAGGGGATAGTATGGGTAATAGTAGGGTCCAATTTTTATTACAAGGCAACTTACCTGACAGTAAGTATTTATACAGACCTATTTTTATAGGAAGGACCAATTGGACTGCCAAAAAAATAACTAGGTCTATTTTTATGTATTCATGCGTCGAATCATGTGAGTTACAGTTGTCACATTTGATATGTATAATAAATACATATAAATAATAATAATATAGTAAAATTTTATCAACATTGAGGGTAAGCAAATATGTTTGTATTTTGTCAAAGACCTTTCTTATGAAAATTGTATTAAGATCCCCTTGTGGTTACTCTAAATAAATAGTTTCAACAAATTGTGTTGAACTACCTAAGGGACTACTTTCACTAATGTGGGCTTGACATTAATTTCGCTTATATATCTATTCGAAAGACAATTTTATTTTTTAGAAATTCAACCTTTACATTAAAATATTAGCTCTTAAATCTTTGGTATATATGCGCCATTCTTCTTGTACAGTTCTTTCGCCCTCGATTTAAGAAAAGCTGTGGTTAAGGGCGATGACTCAAGGCTTAGGATCTCCTGGTTCGATCTCAGGGCACGACTTAACTGATTTATTGAATGATTATAATATGTGTGTCTGAGTATTAAGACGCATGCGTTTAAAATTCGCCATTATTGTGTTTCGATCCGAGCTACCTACCAGTTTGTAAGTCATGTGTTTATGTGAACACGTGCTAAAACACCCGATTCAAACACACAGATGCCGTAATGTGAATACTGCTGTCCCCTTCCAGAGGAGTTACGGTTGTTCCTCGAACCAGCCGAGTGGGCAAGGCATTAAAGATGCGTACATAAATTAAAGAGCTGGATAATAGTTCGGTGGATATCGAGCACTCGTCCCACACTCTCACACCGTGTGTCCTCTGTGCCTATGAATATAGACTTCCTGGATAAATAAAGGGCAAGAGAACGCAAGCTCAGGACCGGTCTCTTTTTTTTTTAATGTATTTTGACCAAACTAAATAAAATATTTCTCTTGTAGATACTTTTAATTTAATCTCTTACACTTGTTAATATCAATAGTTCTTGAACGGTCCGGGGTTCAATCCTCGGTCCCGGCACAGATTTATCTGATTCCCAAACCCTTCCTTCACCTCTGACAAGATATCTTGTGGATGTGGGGAATGCCAGGCCTCCACCGTGGTTCGGATTCCATGTTAAACTGTAGCTCCTCCATTTAATCTCATCAATCACCCTACCATTACACATTAGCGTAAGTGCGTATAGCCCGAACGGGTAGTAAGACGCGGTGCTAATAATAATAATAATAGTTCTTGAATATTTTGAGTGGACTTAATGGAATTTAAACATGAAATTTTAAAAAGAAGATAAAAATTTCGTTTCAAAGTCAACAACGCTCAAAAGACATATTCAAGAACAAAAGATAGAAAACCATGTGTAGTTAGTTAAACTTAACATATCTATTGAAGAAATATTTTATTCATTTAATGTCGCCTCTCCTTACATTCCCCCCTCCCCCTTCCCCCCAATATTGTTATACAAACTGCAAAAATATGACCATAACTTGTGCTCCCTTCTATCTCAACTAAATCCAATCGTGCAAGACCTCATCTCCGTCACAACGATATTCGCTAGGTAAGAGAGAGTTATGTCCCGGAGCGATATGAGGTGGGAATTGTTAAGATTTGTAGTGCGTCTTTTTTTAAAAAGTACAGAGGCAAGTCTATATTCGTTTGATACTGAGTGTACATACCTTCACGCCCTCGTGCGATAAGGAGGGGAGGGGGGAAGGAGGATCAACCTTGTATAATAGAAACCGCGAGTCCAAACCTTGGCGTCTTTTTCCGGCGTGATTTGTTGACCAATTTGAGCCCCCCCAACACTTTGAGACGCTTCCTTCTGGTGAAGAAGCTGAGCAGTCGCGAGCCCTCCCTGGCCCGCGGGTCACTGCTGTCGTGCGAGGAAAGGTAATCATAATTTAAATGGACCGGATTGATCTGAGGATCGGTGTGGGTGAAGGTGTTACAACACTCGTAACTCACAACGTTCTGTTTATTAGATCTTGTGGACCTGGGTTCAAAACTAGTTTAATTTGACAGTTATTTAAGAGAAAAGTTACTGTCCGACACCTTAGTTTAGTCGGTAGTCTGTCTGCCTATTGAGCTAAGGGTCCCGGGATCGATTCCTGGCACGGCCAACAAATATATCATTGGTGAAAAGTGGGTTTGCCCTCTCTTAGTGATGAATTAACGGCCGGGGGTAGGTTGTTGTGTCAGTTATAAATTTAAGTTATTATTATTATTATTATAATTATTAGCACCGCGTCTTACTACCCGTTCGGGCTATACGCACTTACGCTAATGTGTAATGGTAGGGTGAATGTGAGATGAAATGAAGGACCTACAGTTTAACGTGGAATCCGAACCACGGTGGAGGCCTGGCATTCCCCACATTCACAAGATGTCTTGTCAGAGGTGAAGGAAGGGTTTGTCAATCAAATAAATCTTTGCCGGAACCGAGGATTGAACCCCGGACGCCAGCATATAAATTTAAGTTAATCTACAAGTCGTGTGCTGATAATTATAATCAGTCGGTTCAGAAAGTGCGATAAGCAGCTCAATAAATTAAAAATGGGATGTTTTCAGTATCGTGTCGCGGAGTTTACTCAGGTTATTTAGAGATTTTTAAACTGTAGTTTTAATATGTTCTCAAACACTCTGGCCCCACTTTACCAATCACACACAGGCTCTGCCCTATATACCTCATATGGGAATGTATGTTCGTTGATACCTGACCAATGAGTGTTCCACTGAGTGTCTAGAACAGGGCTTCTTAAACTTTTACACTCGCGACCCCCTTTCGCCTGAGAAATGTTTACATGACCCCAGGCTTATAGGTATATAATTCAAACATTTACTGGCAATAAATCATAATAAAAATATGTAAAAACAATTCTTTGGTAAAAATATTAGTTTATCATTTATTAAAGACAAAAGTGAATTTGCATGATAATGAGATGGATGTGCTAGTTTATTTTTACACAAAGAATTAAATCTTGGTTGAATATTTGATACTAAAGAACTTAGAGCATCTTCAACGTTTTTCAGAGTTATTCGAAATTTTGATTTTATAATATTGAGAACGTAACTTCACATAAATACGTAGTACAAAATGGCAGACGTATGTTTAGGGCCATTTCAGAAATTGTTGGAAGGTCTGTCCTAATCCCTAATCAAAGTTCCTTTAAAAAATGTAGGAAACTCAAGTTTTAAACATGTGTCACTTAATAGCTCGGCAAATTCTTCTTGAACTTTTAATGGCAGATGACTGACATTTTTTATTTCAACTGAGCATGGATTATGAACCCAGCTTAGATTTTTATAATCTAAATTTGAGGGAAAGTATTTCTGAAACTGTGTCTCAAGGCACTTCAGATAACAATTATAACTCTTAGGAATTAAATATTTGGGAAAGTTATTTTCAGCTGAAAATTTATTTGAAGCTGCAAGCATTTCTAAAGAACCATTTTCCACCCTATTCTTTCTTCCATTTGTTAACATTTTTTAGTAAAACTTTCAATATTATATCTTAATATAAATGTGTTACAATTTATTGTGTGCTCAGAAGAAAGGCTGTAGTGAAATCACGTGACACAACACTGGCGAGCGCTGCCAGAAACACCTCAGATTCATTACGCGTTTGATTTTGAATTAGTTTTTGGTTGTTGCGCGTTACGAAACTGTTGCCAAATTTTTATCGACCCCAAAATTCAGTTACGCGACACCATGTGGGGTCGCAGCTCACAATTTAAGAAGGTCTGGTCTAGAACATATCACAGGTACAGTTTTAACAAACAGCGATTATCCTGGAGACTACACGATACGACACGGGTTTAACTTTATTTATTCATTAGATAAATATGTCACCTGAAGATATTTGATTAAGAAGTTTTAGATCTATTTTCTGTAACATTTATTAGAACGATAATTTGAAAACAAACAATAACCTATGTATAGCAATTTATACAAACTAGTGTTCCAACATTCCAAGGAAGAGAGTTGCTCTCTGTCCTAACATATTGAATTGCCACTTCAAGGCTAATGTCTGTTAATGTAAAGTAATTTGTTTAGGTTTTTTCACCATCTGGACTATTTGAAATTAACCACGCAAATAGCTTGCTTCGGTGGCCGCATGGTCTAAGGCATTACTCTCGTTTTAGACTAGACTGTCGATGACAGGGAGATCAGGGTTCATATCTCAGCCGGGTGTATTGAGAGTGGTTTTTCAAAAGTTGTTTTCCACGTAAATGCGTGTAAACTTCTTCTAAATTCAACCTTACTCGTCCTTAACTTAATATCGTAATTAGTAAATATGCGTACAGCCTGAACAGGTATTAGGACGTGATGTTAAAAATAAACTACACAAATGAGGTAGCGATTAGGAAGGTATATCTTGTATGAGTTTTATTTTACTTTCTCTTTAATGAAGGATGGGAAATTATTTAGAAAAAAAAAAATTGCACCCAGCCTATATTCGAACCCTGAATTCCCCATTACCAGTGAAGCCGTCTGTATGAGCCTGACATTTAATCCACGTGCCCACCTGTGTGTGTAATATGGAGATATTTGAGAGGATTATCATTAGCATAAATTAGCATAGAAAGACGATGAAAAAAACCAGAATGATAAATCAACTGTTGAAAACCACTGAAATTAGCCCTACCAAGATTTGAACTATTGACCTTCCCGTCATAGCCAATCTAGTACATTGAGAGCCTGACGCCTTATACCACGTTATAACTGGTGCAGGTGTCCTTTTAGTGATTACTGCGTTAGTTTTTGTAAATAAAAATAAGTATACACAGTAAACATCATTAGTAATTTACTATAAATAAAACCCCTGATTTGACCAATATTTTTTATTCCTTCGGCATTGATTACTCACGGGATCGCTTGGCGAATAGTTTATCATCCAACTTAGCATGGATTTACAGATAACATCAACCTGCTTCAAAATATTTATTTTAATTATTCATTTGACATTTAATTGATCTTATCCTTTTTAAAAAAAAAACTAGAACGTTTTAACTGTTTCTAATACCGAATAAAAAAAATATACGCTTAAAACTGTATACATGAGTGTATTTTGTTGATCGCTTCTAATGTGAACTGGTTTCATGTGAGATAGAGAGAGCGAGTGCGCATGCGTGGTTTCATCTTACTGCGTCATTACAGGTAATCATTGTAATTACGGAGACGAGTACTGGGAGTTTCGACTCTGATAGAAACCCAATGAAAATCGGAGAGTGGGAGGAAAGGTAAAAAATGGGTCTGTTAGGTTGGTGGTAGCACGTCACGTCGCATCACGGAGGAGAGGGGGGAAAGCTTATGACAGGGTAGCCAACAGAACGCAGCTTCTGAAGTAATTGCCGAGCTGGATGCAGAAACAGTCTAACAAGCTCCGAATAGGAATTATTGGAACTATAGGCTGTCATTTTATTAGTTTTTAAAAGGTATTTTGCTTAGAATATTAATCCCTTTATTTAATGTTTTTTTAAAAATTTAGATTACAGGAATACAAATTGATTTTAAATCAAATATCGTAACAACATGATTAGTAGACGTTCCCTCTTGTGAAAGAAAATGTTGTTTTAACACAAATTAAGATGGTGTTGAGAAAACGCGATTTAAGACCTGTAATGCCAAAATAAATAAAATATTTTCGCAACAGCAACGTTAAGTTTGATTTTCTCCACATGGTGATATCAACAGTTGTTGAATATCTGCCATGATAATTATTGTACCCGCATCGGTGGCTACATGGTCTAACGCGTCACTCTCTTGTTAGACTCTATTGTTGGTGAATGGGGATCTCAGGGACGGTTGGGGGTGTCCTAAATGGTTTTACACCCTTCTTCCATGGGAATGCTGATTACATTTACTCTCAAATTCTACCTTACTCATTTCTATTCCATTATTTATTAATGTTTGCATATAGCCTGAATGGATAGTGAGACGTGGTGGAAAATTGAAAAAGTATAAAAAGTAATCCCTCCTAAGTGTGTTACAGCTCCTGGACTAAGACCGTTCTTCTCCCGAGGAGCTCACCACTATTTGCTGCCGAGGTATTACGCGGAACAAGTTGCACTTTAATAATTTGATTACTATCGTCCCTGACGGATCCGTTCATTACAAGCCTCGGAGTAACAACAACAAGGGGACGACGGAAATTCTTCCTCCTAGACTGTATATTGCGTGTCCGAGTCTAAGCTTTGTCCAGTGACGTGTGTGTTGAGGTTGTCGTCAGCGAACAGGGGGCAGTTATCTTGTCGACAGTCTCTTGGACACGCGAATAGTGGATGTTACTGTGCGATGGGGTGGTTGTCACTGCACACCTGCGCGCAATCTCGCACCCATCACTCCGTTTTGTCTGAGGTTGAAGGAAGGAATGACACAGGAAGGTTTTACCTGTCTTATTATTACAAATAAACGCAACAACGGATGCAAAGGCACGACATGTGGGATCAACGCATCATAAAGTATGCTCCTGCTCAGTTTTAGACCGTGTTCCGCTTCTTACCGGACTGTAGGCATGTGGTTAGTCACGCTAATAGGGTAGCAGTGAGGAAGGTAGAATTTAGGGGAAATTTACTAGCATTCGTTTAAAGGGATAGTTGGGAAACCGTTTATAGAAAGCTACCCGCAAGAATCAGAACTCCAATCTCTTCACTAGAAAACCTTAATGGATTATAGTGATGTCTAGTTCGCGTGTACTGCGGTGCGGGTTACTTAAGAATTACATTAAGGTGGGGGAGAGAGGAGCGCAAGTATTTTTACAGTTTTTATAGAATATACATTTTTTGGCCAAAATAAATCAAATATTTTTCCAGAAGCAACATGGAGTTACGTTTTATGCACATGATAATATCAACAGATCTTGATTATATGTCAAGGGTGTCCTTGAATTTTGTCAACACTTTTTAAATAAAGAGAAAAAGTTTTGACAAAATTCAAGGACACCCTTAACAAATATTCAAAATCTGTTGATATTATCATGTGCATAAAACGTAACTCTATGTTGCTACTGGATAGTAATAATAATAATATTTAGCACCACATCTTACTACCCGTTCGGGTTATACGCTTTAAGTACTAATTACTCTAATGGATTAGGAATTTGGAAGTGAACCCGCATTTGCGTGGAGGGAGAGGGGAAATCTATTTAGGAAAAACCACCCCCAGTTCACCCGACCAAGATTCGAACCTCGATCTCTCCGTCCTCAGCAGTCGAGCTCAACACGACTAGCGCGTTAGCCAACTACGCCACCGAGGCGGGTGTTGTTGCTATTGGAGAATTATTTGATTTATTTTGGCCAAAAAATGCAATGCTCTAAAAACTGTAAAAATACTCGCGCTCCTCTCTGCCACACCTTAATGTTTGGGTAAATCACGGATGTTTACCGCATTTTAAAGATGTCGAGGAAAGGGATTATTTGGTAGTTTTTTTTATGCTGATTGAAGTTCGGAATCGATAATGATCTAATATAGAGTGAGTTTATATAAAAAAAGTAAACTTTATCAAATTTATTAGAGAAAATTCATGGGACAACTCAACACTCGAGTAAATTTTAATGAATACAAATTAATAGATTTTGATGAAATGTAAAAAAAGATGAAAAATGGGCTTTCATGGCATAGGCATGGTAAAATGTGATCATCGATTGAGGCTACACATATTTAAAAACTCATCTCATACCTTAAATAGATACTTGTTCTAATTATTAGGGAAACTTTTAAAAATCAACCCTATTATTAACATAAAAAACATAATAATTAAAATAAGAACTCGTGTTAATACCTCTGGACTACATATTTCAATTATGTTTTCAATAGTAAACATTGATTTATTGTAGGGGGAAGGGGAAGGAGCGATTATATAAAATAGTTATACCTTGAAGTAATGATTAGCTGTAATGAACATCATTATTCAAGAAATCCTTTTCGATCTAGTTAGTTTGCAAGTTATTAAAAAATGAAACACCGTCATTGGGTCATTAAAAAAATTGTTCACTTCCCTGACGGCCATTTTCAAACGACATTGTAAATCACCTGTTGACTGTAAATGACGTCTTAGAAAGCGAGCGATACGTTTTAATTTGAACCAAGACTTCCCCCCTTCCCTCCTCTCCCATCAATTCTTTCCTGCCCTTCCCCTCTTTAAGGAAAATAAACACTTTAGAAAATATTGATGACGTCAGTGATAATTTCTCTGACGAAATAATATAGGTTTGGTGGTTAATATGAGGGCCGCTCGTCTATTGGCGGGACATTGCTGTAGACTTGGTGATCCAACACATGTGCCCGTATCGGTCATGTAGGTATTACAGGGTGTTGAGACATAAAGCAGCGTCCAGATTAGCGAGCCGGGCCGTTAACGTCGGATGAAGGGGTTCGTCGGAGTGCCCGCAGCAACCCAGTGAGTGTCGGTATCTCCACGAACATCAAAGGATGTTACGAGGCTCGGCTCAAAACTCTTTGGACGGCGCTTCGAGCCGAGCCTCGAGACGAACCACTTGCAACTTTTTTTTATTTCTAATTAAGTTTCCGTCATACGAGCTTGAAATATTAGCTGAGTAGTTGCGTGTTGTAAATTTTACTACACCTTGAAATTTGGTTTAATTTTTTTTGTGTACAAACAATGCCTCGAAGAACACAATCCCCGGGCAAATACAAAGCAAACACAACCCAAAGGTCTGTGTACAAACAATGCCTTTAAAGCTGCGTCCAGACTAGCGAGCCGAACCTCGCCTCGAATGTCGTTAACTTTGGGTAAAAGGTTCGTCGGAATGCTGGCAGCAACCCAGAGACAGTCGGTATTTCGACTTGCAACTTTAAATTATGTTTTATTGCTAATTAACCTTCCGTCACACGCGCTCGAAATATTGTTTGGAATTAAGTTTTTTTGTAATTGATAGTGATACATTAAATATTAACTGCAGATTTGTTTTATAAAAGGCCGAAATAAATAATAGTTGAAGAGTACCTGTATTAAAAACAATATTTACAGTTTCATGACTACTCGCGTGTTGTAAACTATACAACGATAGTGATACTCTCTCTCAGAAAGTTTGTTGCACACCGACAATAAAGTTTGAAACTGCCTCCGGGGAGAAAGAGGGGCGAACAAAGAATAGACTGTCAGCTACCCCGGGTAGATTTTGAGGGTAAATACGTCCCAGCCCGCATCAGTGGCGTAGTGGTCTAACGCGTCAATCTAGGGTTAGACTGGCGTACTTTAGGTGTGGAGATCGGGGTTCGAATTCCAGTTGGGTCTATTGAGGGTGGTTTTTCCTATATGGTTTCCCACTCTCCTTCCACGCAAAATCGGGTAGATTACCTTTATATTGCTTCCCTCCTCATTTCTACCCTGTAATATTAATTATCAAATACTTGATTGATTATGTATACTCTGTTTAGATACCTTAAATAGGTTTTGCAGACTGGTATCAGAGTCACCGGTTGTTAAGAAACATATAAATGTTATTGCGAGTCTTTCCTGCACACTTATGGATTCTCTTAGACGTGAACTTTTTTTTTGCACTTTTTTTTTTGTTGCCTTTTGGTGAAATCAAAATAGTTAGATGCTTAATCACTTGATTGGTGGAGCAAACTATTTCCACTATATTCCACTCGCCTTAAGTATATTTGAGTTTGACAACATCGTCTGCCCTGTCTTTTTTTTTCTTTGTTGCAAGGTGTGAATAAGTTATTCCACGGCAGTCAATTTTAATTGTTCCTGTTCATTGCGTGTGATCCACCGAAGTACACAACTTTATGAAGCAAAATATGGCTCGCAGGAATGTTGAGGTTCAATTCGCGACGTGGTTTGACTCGCTAGTCTGGACGCGGCTTTAGACGAGTATGTGAGTATATGAGAGGTAAGAAGAACCAATACGATGTTCTCATGAGACTGAATGAAGAGTTATTGGCCCAGACAGGGTTTTTTTTTAAGAGCAGATTTGCAAGCCTAAATACGCGCTCCCATTAATAAAACTAGTACCACACTGTAATATTATTTTTTATAAAAGTTCTTTGATGAATGAAATATGATGTAACTTTGACGATCAATCAAATATATTTTTTTAAATATTATATTATATTATAGAACATGCTCTAGGGTTATATCAAAGAAAATGGTGAAATCTGAAATTTTAACCTCTGCATAGAAAGAAGTTAAACATATATTTATCCAATATTAAGACATGAACTCCACTTTTTAAAATAAGTATTTTTATTTTATTTTAACTAAAAGAGCAACTTTTGTTTAACGCCTTGTTGAAAGTTTCATAGTTCATACTTCAATATGTTTTTGGGGCATTATTGGTGTTCATGTTTCTAATCACATGTATTGTAAGAACTTTGAAAAAAATGTGATGTGAGGTAATACAACACATTTAATCAAAGATGGTGTCAACTATTTTATCAAATACTAGCTAACTACCCATTCTCCGCACTGGATGTGTTTATTACAAGTATCCAATGTTAATATTCTATGTTGAAGGAACTGTTTATAATATGTTAATTTTTCTTACAGACAATAGAAAAACACCCGTTAACTAAACAAAAATTTGGATGTACAGTAAATTTAAAAATTTGTAGCAATACTATTATTACTGGCTACGGCCCAGCTTTCTATTGTCAGGCTTCCGAGAAACTATGACCTAGAGCCGTAATTTTCTTTCAAGATGGCCGTACTTTCTTCTATATGTCTAAGAACCTTTCAAATTTGTCCAATTAAAGCTCGATTATCGGAAACTGATAAAAATGCCATATACGAGTATGTCAACCGGACGTCCGAGTTATCTCCATGCGAAATTTCAGAACAAATGTTTTAGTGTTTTTTGCATGAAAGAGTGACACAACTCATGTTTGTACTGCACAGGCCTATTAGTAGGGCTAATAGGATAGAGGAAAGGAGGTATAGTTTTAGAGTAAATGTATCCATATTCTCGGGGAAGGACAGTGGGAAACAATTTAGGAAGAAACACCCTCTGTGATATGTTCACCCACTTGGGATTCGAACCCAGATCTCCTCGTTGCCAGCAATCTAGTCCAGAACGAGAGTGACGCCTTAAATCATGTTACCACTGATGTGGGCGACTCGGTATAAGCACTGCAACGGTGTTCTCATAGACCAATGCGTCACTTTCGTGTTGGATTGAATTGTCGACAACTGGGAGATTAGGATTCGAGTCCCGGTTGAGTCTATTGAGGTTGTTTCTTCCTAAAATGGATTTCCACTCCCTCTACATGTAAATGTGAATACGTTTCCTCTAAAACGCTACCTTCCTCATCCTTATGCGTGCATTCCGAGCATGTACTAAGAAGCGGTGGAGGAAAACCAAACACTTCGTCGATTTTGAAGTCCTCTTTCCACCCTAATTCCTTTACACGTCGACAAGAGTCAAACGCGCTAACTACACGCAAGGTCGAGAGATAGGAACTGTCTCCATCCCACTCTCCTCTGATTGCTCAACCTCTGACCCTCTCTTGTATCAAGCGCTGTCTCCACGAGGGATATAAATCAATCATCGAGGATGTCAATGGATGGAGGTCTCACTTGGGCTTCTCCTCAGGGCCGTCGTGGGATCTTCCTGGTTCTTTGTCCTCTTCCTTTACCAACCACAACTACCCAGATGCTGGTCCCACTCTTCCTGGTTCTTCGTCCTCTTCCTTTACCAACCACAGCTACCCAGAGCTGGTCCCACTCTTCCTGGTTCTTCGTCCTCTTCCTCTTCCTTTACCTGAGTATGTATGTCTGTCTCTATTTGACATGTGACATTAAAAAAAGACAGGTATGCATACTCAATTCTGTGTATTTTTGATTGATCATTAATCCCCGATCATGGGTGCAAAATGGTGAGTTTCAAAGCAATTTGTTGATAAAAAAAGAGTTCAAAAAGTTAAAACTTACTTCAAGGAATTGTCTCAAGATGAAATATTGTGTGACCCAGATCACCGTTTACGTACGACTGTATTTTATCGATGATAAGATACTCTCTCTCTCTCTTATCACAGCTCGAGAACCGTTTCCGAGGCATGGAGACTGTTGTAGACACTTACCAAAGTCTTACAACCACCATTTTTTTCAAAGTCCGTAGAAACAGAAATTCGGAAGAATACAAAAGACTTTTGCGAAAAGTTTTCTGAAGATATATTTTCATTATTTCCATCTCAAGTGCTTTCCGCTTGAACATCGTTTAAGACAATATTGAAAAAAATGAAGAGTTTTAAAAGATTGGCTGATTTGTTAATAATCGACAATCATTCACTATCTTCAAGTTATCTCGATGTATGCACAAAATGTTTAATGTATTTAACAGTTCCAGTTATTGAAGCACGATCATTCTCGAAATTGAAAGTGATATCCAGATCGTATACCTCATGATCTAGATCGTCAGTTTTACGGTCTAAATAATAAAACCAACGATCTACTAATTAAATATCTAGATCGTACAAGCCGAATCGTAGATTTAACGATATATTTTTCTCAGTGTTGGAAACTAATATTTAAGGCACTGCTGAGTGCTACCCCTCTTATGAAATATTTTCTTATAGAGTTCAATCCTCGGTCCCGGCACAGATTTATATGATTGCCAAACCCTTACTTCACCTCTTACGAGAAGCCTCCACCTTGGTTCGGATCCCACGCTTAACTGTAGGTCCTCCATTTCATTTCACAGTCACCCTAGCATTACACATTAGTGTAAGTGCGTATAACCTGGACAGGTAGTAAGACGCGGTGATAAAAATAATAATAATAATAATAATATAGGGGGCCACACACACTTCCATGATTTGCCCCGGGGCCCCTGAGGACTAAGTTACGGCCCTGGGTGGGGTATGGTGAAGAGCAGTATGGGTGACAAGAAAGAAACTGTTTGCTAGCCTGGACGTGTTAGCCAACATCTCCTGCGACCAGCAACGTGAGCTAGTCTGACTGCTGTCCACATCACTTCCTGATAGCTCCATTCATTGTGTCATGTCGTGGAAAGCCAGAAAAACTCTGGAACTGATTGAAACCTTTCGTACAAATATATTGTTGTGTGACGTGAGGACTAGAAAAACTCTGGAACTGATTGAAACCTTTCATATACTGTTGTGAGATGTGAGAACTAGAAAAACTCTGGAACTGATTGAAACCTCTCATACAAATATACTGTTGTGTGATGTAAGGACTAGAAAAACTCTGGAACTGATTGAAACCTTTCATACAAATATACTGTTGTGTGATGTGAGGACTAGAAAAATGACGACAGAAAACCGGATCTTTTGAATAAAATTAGTGTAAAGTTCTCAGTGTAAATGAACTTGAAATCACTTAAAGGCACTTCGTTTGCACTTTTATAGAGAGCACAGGAATTATTTAAAATCCTTGGCAGACATCTTGCACTCGCTTGAACTATGTACGGGAAACAATAACGTTTCCTCAATGTTTATTTAATGTTTGCCAACAGTCGGGGAAACACTAGGCGTAAAGGGCCTGGTTAATACTACTCTAGGCGCCTCCTAAAATCATTTAATGTGTTTGTCTAGTGCTACCAATGGTTGTGTTACTGTGGAGTGGATTGCGCTATAAAGAACACAGTGACACCACAATTCTTTCCTCGCTCGGGCACGTCTCGTGGAGATTTAGCTCCTCCTCAGCAAAATAACAAGTGTAATTCTATTAATCTCGGAACAAAGGGTTCAATTCATAGCACCTTTCGCTAAGTGGGGAACTATCGTCCTTGGCAGTGGCGTGACGTGGAGTTTTGCCGGGGATAAAAGGTGATTGCGAGGAAAAATCAGGGTATATGTAGAGCAGAAGAGCTCAACTCACCTCGGCAACAGAAGTGTCACACGTCACAGGACCATACTTGGTGTCCTAAACAAGACACTCGCGCGTGCATGTCAACGAGGTGGGGCAGATTCCCGCACTGGACCAACATCGGTGGTAAGACGCATCGCGACGCTGTAGATCAATACGACGCGCAGCGCTAAGTGCGCCTGTACAGGAGCTTAACTTGGGTGGGGGGCGTCGTTCTAGCTGCCTCTTACATAAACACAACTTAGATGGGCAGACATTGTTATAACTGCTTCTTGTATAAACACAACTTAGATTGGAAAACGTCGTTCTAGCTGCC
>CABEEJ010002298.1:0-23635 GCA_901482245.1 Timema douglasi | reverse complement strand
CTTCTGGATACATCTGACATTATCTATAGAGAAGTGTATAGTCAGGACAAGGTTGTACTAGAGCAGAGGTGATAATGATGTCACAGCAGGTAGCTTCTGGATACATCTGACATTATCTATAGAGAAGTGTATAGTCAGGACAAGGTTGTAATAGAGCAGAGGTGATGACAACACAGCAGGTAACTATAAAAATAACCACCTCAAACTTTCTTTTTTATGCCCCTCTGATATCACATAACATTTGTACAAACTTTTCTTATGCCCTTTATAGGAAATCATTACAAGACAAAAGTTCACGAATGTCCTTGACCATTGTACTGTATTTCTTGTTTATTGCTTATTGAATTTGTATACAAGTTAGAGCCTATATACAATTTAAAACATTTTAATCCAACAACTATACTTTTAAGTAGCCTAATTTTATAAAATAGTCTGGGATTAAAAAAATTATATAATCTAAAATATATTTCATGTAAATAATAGTCATGTCATTTTTTAAATTCTTTGGGCTATATAGGATAGTCCAGAGTAGATATATATTTTATAGGCCTACACTATAAATCCGTTCGCCTGAATTCCAATTATATGAAATCCTAGTCTATTCAGAATACCCTTTCTAATAAAACAAGTCGGTGACCTGGTGGTCTAGGGGTAAGGTGTCAGACTTCTGTTCTGGTGGCCGGGGTTCAATCCTCGGTCCCGGCACAGATTTATCTGTTAAACTGTAGGTCCTCCATTTCATCTCACAATCACCCTGCCATTACACAATAGCGTAAGTGCGTATAACCCGAACGGGTAGTAAGACGCGGTGCTAATAATAATAATAATAATAAAACAAGTGTATTAGCAACAGGGTCCCGTTTGGCTCTAGACTGCGGCTGTCAACTGGTTCAGCTAAAGTTGCAACACCAAGTGAACACTCCAACATTTTCCGTACTCTCTCCTGCCCCTCTTTCTGGTAAATGGCTTCATGAAAAGGTTCCAATCAGTACATGACAATTATTGCCCATAAAAAAAAATTATAAAAGTTTAGAAATGTTGGATGTATATTCTAAGGTTGTATAGTTAATTTTATTGTCACTAAATTAAAATCCACGTAATTACATACCCACTTCGGTGGCTGTATGGTCTAACACACTACTCTCACAATAGGCTAGACTGCCGATGACGAAGAGATTTAGGGTTTGAATCTTGGTTGGATGTGCCGAGGTTTTTTTTTACAATAGTTTTCTCCTCTCCTTCCACACAAATGCGGGTACACTTCCTATAAATATAAGCTTCCCAATCCCTAAAATCATTAGCGCAGTTAGTACATAAGCGTACAGCCCGAACAGATAGTAATACACGGTGCTAAAAAAATATAGTTGTTGCATGGAAGTCGTTCAGCTTGGCAGCTCTTATGTCGAATATAAATAATCCATGGTTCGACACTATCATGATATCTACACAAATATCAAAATATTGGATATATGATATATATCATAAACAAAAATTCAAATCGATACATGTATACACACACCCATCACACAACCACACTATGTAAATGTTGGTGTAGATAAATTGTATCTAAAGAGATAGTCATATACATTTACACATCAATAATTATTTATATTTACAATTTTATTATTTTGTGTGAACAAAAGTGATTTAATTATTTTAGTCAACGCAACTAAATTAGGGTTTTTAGGCTACAATAATTCTGTTTTCAATTATTTTATTAACACATTTTACATAGATAAGTAAAAGTTGTGAACACGACTTTGAACAGTCAAAAAAAGTAGTTGAATCAACGCTGGTGACTGTTTTGAACTTAAACAAATTATATTAAGATTAAGGTTAGATCAAAAATACAAACAAAAAGCATTTTCATCCATCACTCAGTGTCTGTCACAGGTGTCTGACTAGACACATTCTAAGTTTGTTTTTTTACTGCATGAATCTTTGTTCAAGTATTTGAACACTAATGTTAACTTGCTTGCCTTTACATTTCCCAAATGATTTTCTTATTTAGGTGGACTAGATCAAAACTTGAAAAAATGCACGCAAGGCTAGCTGTTGCTGCAACAGCTGTCAACAACTGTTCACCCAACCAGTTCTTTTTTAATTTTGCCCAAGCAATCCATGCAGCAGATTCTGTAATGTTAACTGATTTCCACCAAGTCAATGGAGGGGTGGTACAGAACTGCTTATCAAACCAATACTGGCTGTTGATAGAGCAATAACAATCGGGATGCATTATTACTGATAGAATGATGATGCGCAAAGGCTAGTCCTTTTTGTCTTTTGGTCAGGTTTCGTCCACGGAATCTATGATCACACAAGTTCACCAAGTAGTATACAGGACCTAATGCCATATTCTTACGTTTTACGTTTTATATCTGTACACTGTGTGGTTGATCTTTAAGGCCATTTTCTAACTTATGCCACACTCCAATAGCAACAGAAATTTTGGCACGATCCTGTTGCATTTTGTCTAATTCCAAAGATATACTAGTCATCTGATTCATAAAATCCATGGTGTTTATTTACTGTGATATGAACATAATTTACTATTTTAAATATGTCCTTGTCAATATCATCCTTGTGATCTTGGCATACGTCAACTAAGATTCCTCTGTTGTAGAGGAATGACTCAATGGAATCACTCACTGAATTCCATCTGACTTCCAAAGGCAACACAAGTTTTTTACCTTTGGCTGTTTTGTAGACTACCAAGCAGCTGGTAGATGTCTGTTTCAAAATTATTGTATTACCATAGTAATATCGTCTTAAACTACCGGAATTTAAAAATTTTCTGCCAAAAGATTTTTAAAATGAGCGGAACGACCATAGTGATATATGTGAACATCATCTGTTATATATAGCTGTCTGCAAATTTTAATAAAATTACCAGTGTTGTCTATCAAAAAACTTTTTACTTTTACCCCAAATGAACTTTCACCATATTTAATGGATTTAACTGCAATCTCTGTCAAATACTCTGCTGTGTGTGAATGGGCTGAAGAAGCAAAAGTTTCAACTATAACAGATTCTCCATACTGAGTCATCACTGAACAACATACAAGAGGCTCACTATGGATATCTGACCATCCATCTAATGACAATAATACAGTCTGTCCTTGAAGTTTCAACTATAACAGATTCTCCATACTGAGTCTTCACTGAACAACATACAAGTGGCTCACTATGGATATTTGACCGGCCATCTAATGACAATAATACAGTCTGTCCTTGAAGTTTCAACTATAACAGATTCTCCATACTGAGTCATCACTGAACAACATACAAGAGGCTCACTATGGATATTTGACCGTCCATCTAATGACAATGATACAGTCTGTCCTTGAAGTTTCAACTATAACAGATTCTCCATACTGAGTCTTCACTGAACAACATACAAGTGGCTCACTATGGATATTTGACCGGCCATCTAATGACAATAATACAGTCTGTCCTTGAAGTTTCAACTATAACAGATTCTCCATACTGAGTCATCACTGAACAACATACAAGAGGCTCACTATGGATATTTGACCGTCCATCTAATGACAATGATACAGTCTGTCCTTGAAGTTTCAACTATAACAGATTCTCCATACTGAGTCTTCACTGAACAACATACAAGTGGCTCACTATGGATATTTGACCGGCCATCTAATGACAATAATACAGTCTGTCCTTGAAGTTTCAACTATAACAGATTCTCCATACTGAGTCATCACTGAACAACATACAAGAGGCTCACTATGGATATTTGAACATCCATCTAATGACAATGATACAGTCTGTCCTTGAAGTTTCAACTATAACAGATTCCCCATACTGAGTCTTCACTGAACAACATACAAGTGGCTCACTATGGATATTTGACCGGCCATCTAATGACAATGATACAGTCTGTCCTTGAAGTTTCAACTATAACAGATTCTCCATACTGAGTCATCACTGAACAACATACAAGAGGCTCACTATGGATATTTGACCATCCATCTAATGACAATAATACAGTCTGTCCTTGAAGTTTCAACTATAACAGATTCTCCATACTGAGTCTTCACTGAACAACATACAAGAGGCTCACTATGGATATTTGAACATCCATCTAATGACAATGATACAGTCTGTCCTTGAAGTTTCAACTATAACAGATTCCCCATACTGAGTCTTCACTGAACAACATACAAGTGGCTCACTATGGATATTTGACCGGCCATCTAATGACAATGATACAGTCTGTCCTTGAAGTTTCAACTATAACAGATTCCCCATACTGAGTCATCACTGAACAACATACAAGAGGCTCACTATGGATATTTGAACATCCATCTAATGACAATGATACAGTCTGTCCTTGAAGTTTCAACTATAACAGATTCTCCATACTGAGTCATCACTGAACAACATACAAGTGGCTCACTATGGATATTTGACCGGCCATCTAATGACAATAATACAGTCTGTCCAAGTTTTTCCTTTCATTCGACCAGAACAGAGTCACACATTGTTTCAAGAGAATTTTATTTTCAAGCAGGTATGGTGATGGTGGCTAATCTGGTCCTATGAGTTTATACTTTTTCACAAATTCTTCATAAGAAGCATGAATTAAATGGAGTGTTTGTAGAATAAAAATATCTGCAAATTTGTTGGCTGATTTGATCAGCATAATATGTCTTAAACTTAAAACTACATCTAAATCCTTGGAAACTTTCATCGCCGATTTAATTGTATAATTGTTCTTAACTTTACTTTAAAACACAATTATTTCTTTGGGCTTTCTCTAACAAAGAGATATACAAATTTCAACAAAATACTAAACACAACTTTGAAAATATCAAAAGGGGCTAAAAACCACAAACATCCTCCACAAGTAGTTTAACAGTCCCACTTGTAGATGGCTTTAATTGGGTATCTTGGCTTTGGGAATTACTTTCACCTCCAATTTCATCCTCACCATTAGAAGAGGAAACTGTACACTTTTTGTTATGCTCTATACAGTAGCGTACCCACAGGGGGGCATGAGGGGACTCGAGCCCCCTTACCATAGTTTGGGGATGGCACGAGATCTATGCAAATTCACAGAGAAAATTAATTGGAAGTAGGGGACATCATGACCAGTTTAACATAGTGAGTAAAGAAATATCAAGTTCCACACATCCTTGTGTTGATCCTCCCTAGTAGTCCTAATTGATGTTCCTGCGGTCTAGGAAGTGGCCTAAGTCGTGAATATTGCAGCAGGTTCTAGATATTCCAGTTTCACACATGGTTACATCGTGGAGTTGCACAGTGGCTAGACATTTACATATTATAGATAATCGATGAATTTTGTGACAGTAGGCCTAGCCTACATTAATTTAGGCCTGTTTACTTAGTATTTTGTTAATTTATCTCATTTATAATAGTAAAAATATTAATGATCAAGTTAACAAATGTCAATTAAAAAACCTTCAAAAAAAGCTTCTAGATGGTTAAAAAAATGCCTCCAGTGGATCCCCCTTGATCCCCCCCCCCTACTTCGCAATCCTGTGTACGATACTGGTTCTATATGTTTCTTAGGTATTCATTGCATTTTCATTTTACATTTTTTGCAAGTATCCCATTTCACACTATTATTGGGCATCTTAATATGATCAAAGTTCTGCCAATTTGGATCCTTGTGCTTAGGCATGTTAAAATTTAAAAACTTAATCAATAGAACTCTATACAACTCGATGTGATATCATCTTACTTAAGACAACCAGGTGTAAATGAACTGTTACTTAGATAAGCAACTCTGACTTGGTGAACTTAGTGATGGGCAGAATCGGATGAATAGAATCGATTCATTAGATTATTCTGAATAATCGATTCATTCGATTCTTTCAAAATCATTCAAATGAGAAAAACATTCGAATGAAAACAGTAGCTGATGACGCGAGCTGGCCGATTCATTCTCTTACCCCACCCTTGCCGGAAGTGCTGAGGAAAATCGACCTTATGATTATGAATGTTTCCAGGCTATCTCTATACAGGTCTTCATTTCTATTAGGTTCATTTTCAATAAATAGTCTCATAGCTACACAATAATCAACCTTACGCATTCGAATGATTCTTAGGCTAATTTAATACAAATTTTAAGTGGTTGTACAGTTTACAATCGAATAAGAGCCAAAAATAATTCGAATGAAAATTACAAAATGATTCGATTATTTTGCTACATTACTACGTGGATTGTTCTTTTTCATTTCCTTAAAATTTTACTTTAGCGCATATAGCACGAATGGTTTGAGAGATAATTATTTTAACGTTGACTTAAATTTATTAAGTAGATAAGTATATACTTTTTATGTATTGAATAAAACATTGGCCGGCCGTAACATTCAGATTGTATAATAATTTTATTCACTAAAATAATTTTACGATTGTAAGCTTATATATTTTTGTTATGTTTAAGGAATATTAAAGGGTAAATTATTTCGACTCTTTTAAACACAAAGGGAAACGTATGTTCCTTATTTAATTATCAATCGTACGCAAAAGTATTTATATTAAATGTGAGCTACTTATTTGAGAAATGCATTCACTTTTTCACTGTATAGTATTTTGTTGTGGCTGTACTTTGATCTTTGACACTGTCACAAGGAACTAAATGTAGTAATAGAAAAGTTTTGATAAGCTGCAAACGCAAAGGAGTGCGTGTTGGGAGATCCCAGCAGGGTAAAGAGAATAGTAGCACAAAGCAAAATGAGCAACTAGTAACTACTTTTAGAAGTAGTAAATATTCAATTATTACCGACTCTTTACTACTTCTCAAAATCATTTGAATGATTTTTTTGATTCATTCGATTATTTTTCAAAGAATCGAATGATTATTCGATTCTTAAAATCATTCGATTATGCCTATCACTAGCTGAACTGCTGTCTATTATCTGTAAAGGGGAAACCCTCTTCCTATGACAGTCTGAAATTAATAAAGGACAATCACCTTGCCGGTTCATAAGTTAATGGGGAATTACCAGGTTGGTTGCAATTCTTTCATTCAGAGGGGAATTCCCAAAGTGAGTTTAAAAATATGGTGGGTTAAATATAAAAAATATCTGTATAAAAATGTTGTAGTAAGTTCTTTTGATTGATATATACCATGATACAGTATATATTAACAGATGAATACCAAGATATATATACATACTCGAATCATGAGTGTAACCTTATTGTAGTTACCTGCAACTTAAGAAAAAGTCATAGTCTATCATGTTAATTTATTGAGTGAAGAATACCCTTAGCAGTGGCAAAGTCAGATAGTACAGTGGATGGTAGATATGATTTGATTAGTGAAGTAAATAATTAGGATACAAAGAATTTGTCTTCACCCACACTGACAGTCATCAAATCTAAGATTTACATTGCACTTGTCGAAGAGGCTGGGGTTTGAATCCTGGCTAAGTACTTCCTTCGAGAATAGTACGCCGATACGGCATGATTAAAACAAATTGTCATATTATGCGAAATAAAATATGTTTTATCATCTATACCCACATAACAACAAAACCAAATTTTGAATGATAAAATAGGGTAGGTAAACTAACTGTAGAGATTTAAAAAAAATAAAAAATGATATTTTAGTGAAATATAGGACCTATGTCATGATCCGGAGTGTCATGAAAAATATGTTGTTGATACTCATAAGGTTATCTTTTGTTTGTTTGGGATACTTTATAATAATACAATAATAATAATATTGCAGATTGAAAAACTTTTGGTGCCATGTTGTGACATTCTATGTTCTTCTGTGATTAAGGAAAGTTTTTTTAGTCTTTTTTTTGTCTTACTACGATTTTTAGTTATTATATATAAATATGTATCCTAGGTCTGTAGTCCATGCGCCTTGCAAATTCTATTTGCATCTACAAAGTCCATATAATTATTCACGTGAATGTGCCAACCAATGAGATAGTCAGAGACTTCAACCGAAACTCTCTTCGAAAGAATATTGGATATAGCAAGGAGCAACCACCAAATTGTCACCTGATGAAGAAAAAAACCTTAAACAACTATTTTGAGAAAAGTTGAGAATATACTTGAAATGTATGTTGAATACAATAATAATAAATTTAGAGCACAATTTGAACCATCAAACTTACAATTAGCAAGGGATCCTTTCATTGCTATTGGTGCCTTTATTTTGATGTGTGCACACACCATATTTACTTAAATTAACTGTAATTGGTAGTCCATACAAACCAGTCCTTGGGAAGTTAAAGTTGACCAACTTCTATGGAGCAAGGACTTACAGATTGGGACACTGTAGACATATCAATATGATAATGTGGCAGTACTTTTTTAGAGATCACAGACTATGGAAAACAGACCTATGAATATGAAGTCTGTAGATGGGGCTTAAGACTTCATATACAGAGTATAAAAGCTGTGTATCCTTTTAGTCCTTAAGTCCTCAATGGTCCTTAGAAATGGAAATCACGTCTAGACAATTTTTATCCGTAGTGAAGTGACCATGACAACCAATAAAAAAATCTGGAAACGTCTAATTAAACTCTTCAAAAGGAGATTTTCTATAGCTAGGTGCAAGCAAACAATATTCTAGCTGAACAATTATTCACAAAATTAATTACACAATATATTTTGATATAAAGTCCAGTAAAAGTTATATTTGAAAGGTGGGTTGAGTACAATCACAAATAATATATTTAAAACATGAGCTAGTTTGTCTAATTACTATGAAAGTGCCATTGGTGTTTTCATTTCAATGCACGCCCACCCTTACTTTTTTGTGATTGGTAGGAGCAGTCTACATACACCAGTACTTAGAAAGTTAAAGTTGAGTCAACTTCAACGGAATTATTAGGACTAAGGAATTACGGATGATTCTGTTGACAGTGCAGTTTGTTACTGTGCAATTGATCTCTTACGAAGTATTACACACTTTAAGGATACGAAGTCTGTTGATGGGACTTTACTCTTTGACCTTAGATTGAGGTGTTCATAATGTTAGCGTTGAACGTATACATTAATTTTTATCTTTATTTTGAATTATAGATTTAGATATATTTTTTTCCTAAGCAAGACTCTTAAATATCTTAGGAAAGTGAGTTGTCCAAAAATTGAAATTTGCACGGTGATGACGAATTAGATTTAGTTTGTACCTAATTATAGTGTTTGCTATCAGTAATAAATTAATAGTAGGCCTACTGTAGTATGTATATTCAGTTTGGTTTTATCACTCTCACATACAGTAAACCAATTCAACTTAATTTAATAAAGATCTTTAAGATTAAGGAAATATTATGATTACACTACTTACTAATTAAGCTTCACAAACCAACATGTAATCTTATAATTAATTACTTTATACTACTATATTACGTCATACATCCATATCATAACAAAAAGTAAATAAAAATCTAGTTACAACTTTGAAGTTATCTATGGTTGCAAGTTGGTTATTTTTTGTTAGCTTTGAGGGAAAACTAGGTATATTTACAACAAATTACCATCTCCATCTAGAAATTTCCCGATTTTATAAATTAGTCAACACAAACATCTAAAAATATAATTATTTAAAATATTTTTAAAGTATACATCATTTAGCTAATAAAATATAAATTTTATTTTCAAAATTATTTAAGTCTTAACGTTTTATATATATATACTTAATATATAAATAAAAGTGTTCTTAAAGAACCGATTCCGGTTACTTAAAATTAGTGATAGTCTTTTTCTTCCGGTGCAAGATGGTAAGTTTGTTAGCATTTATAATTATATAAATTGCAGTTTCAAACATTTATATTCAACTATGTAGTTTACTATATTACAGTCTAATTACAACTATGTATCATACATAGTTCCACATATAAATGTTTATAGTCATGGAAATGTATTTGTTCTATATAAATGTTGATATTTTTTCACCACCACATGGCAGTCTAAATGTGTAGTTACCGATATTTCATGTATATGTTCCACTACCTATAAAGTTCAGCTCTGAAAGAAGCCAGGCATCTCTTCAAAAAATGCTCATGCTATTGTTTTAAAAAAGAAAGAATATATGATTTGAACCTTAAAATTAAACGCTAAATTCAACTTTTTTCGTCCCATTATGGGCCATTTATGTTCTACATTACTCCAAACTTAAAAACATGTAGAATCGATTTGAACCAACAAAAGCTTTTCATTAAGAAAAAGTTTCACTCACCTAAGCGGCGGTATCTTTCGACCGTTGTAGAACTAATTTGGACACCAAACAGAATTTCCATCTTTATGAAGGAGTATAATCTGTCTACAACAACTACAATTAACTTTACTTTGAAGTAAAGTGATTTGACTTGATGTAGGTGATCATAAGTATCTATGACACCCAACCCATCTTAACCTAACCTTTCATTATTATGACACTTTCCCAGCGCAGCTTAACTCAACTTTTCATCTTTGTATTAATAAGTTAAATTTATAGCTATAGATAAAATAAACTAATAAATGCAATAATTAAACCAGGGTGGTACACATGTTACAACGATGTAAAACCTACAAATTTTAATTTGCACTGCAGCATCATGGGAATATGTAATTTGTCCAGTGCATGGGATCACAAGAAAGTACACCATCATCAATATTCACATTTCAAAAGTGATTTGGGCAATGTGTTGAGTTTTGTTTGGATATAGTATTTATTAAAAGTGTTAAAAATTTATAAATCTCGGTTTCATTCGATTCTACATACTCTTGTGTGTAATAATGCGAGTCAAAATCTAAACATTTTACCAAACAATGAAAAAAGCCTGCATTGGGCTGAATAAAGCATACTACGGCCAAATTAAAACTTGTTCTTGGGGGGAAATTTGTAAGCTTTGATATCATTGAGAATCACCTTTTATTTAATGTTTTGTTAAAAAAATTGGCAAAATATTATTAACTTTTCACTCAAGTCAACTAGTTTATAAATGCATGTGGGTATCAGTTTTAATGGGTCAGTGCGCCCTTTGTTTCATCGCTATGTTGCCACAATACCCTTCATAAATTTTAATTATTTGTTAAATATTTGAAATTAGTAAATTCATATTGATTAAAATTTTATGGAAATCAACATTATTTCAAATTTGTAGTAAATCAATAATATTACTAGCAGTAAGTAACACGCAAATGTAAATACAATGATGAAGGATGAGTACTTACAAAGTACTCCTGAAGCTTACATGAGAATAAAAAAGAAAATCCATGACTATTCTATCGGTGTGAGTGTGAGATTAGTAGCAGTAACAGTTATACGGTTACTAGTAGGAATGGTAAGCTGTGACTGTTACAAACCGTCCTATCAGTATTGACACATCTCTGCATGACAGCAACCACATTTTGGAACTTTATAGCCTAATTGTTTTTATTACATTTGTTATTTTAGCCGTTTTCGCGGTTTGTGGAGACTGGCCGTGTGGCCTACATATCCGATGGTCCCAATAAAGGAAAACTTTGTACGATTGTGGATGTCATTGATCAGACAAGGGTGAGTTTATTTCATAGTTGATTAGCTCTTACTGGTCATCAACAAAGATTTACATCAATTATTACTAGTCTTATGGGGGATGACTCTAGTTTTCTTAGCAGGCTTCCTGGAAATCTGTTAAAAACACTCATTAAGCACCTGCCCAAACAGACTGTCTCTGAATAGTGTCTTCTGAAGCTGAGGTTCTTTGAAGGATTCATGAATCCTTGGTTAAATGTAGAATTAGTTTCATTTTTGTGGGATTTTTTTTTTACAAAACCTGTCAGGCTATGTTAGTAGTTGTTTTATCGAAAACTACTAAATTTTTACTACCACTACACATAAAAAATGCGAAAAATCCAATTATACAAAAGTCAAGACTATTTAAAACCTTTGTTATAGTGAACCATTCATAACCAAATCCACCTAAGAGCTGCAGGAACAAATATATTTTAGAGCCAATTAAATTGACTCGTGGTATAAGATATGATGGATCAATATAATGATTATAGAGTATCATTCGATTCTCCGTTTCCTTGTGAGTATAATAACAATGCTATATTTTTAAGGACTTGCTATCTTAAGTGAAATACATCATATTATAATGATAAATGGTGCTTAGGCAATGTATCAAGTGTAGGCCTGTTAATTCGGCCATTATTATATGACTAACCACTCGCATAAGGATGACATGACGTCAAGATGCTCCTCGTCTATTTAAATAAAAGCCGCCACAAAGTACCTAATGTTGACATAAGAGTTGGGGGTAGGAAAGAACAAAATAATTATAAGCTTCTGTGCCAGGAATGATGAACCTATGATAGGAATTGCCAACTGATCGATATATGACGTCACTTTCGTTTCTGACCTGGTACAGATCAGTAACCTTACATTATTTCAATAAAGAAGTCTATTTTATATAGTATAAAATGAATATGTGTACATTAAGAAGATAACTTAAATATGGTCCCATTCACCTTGTAAAACAGGAACTGTTTGTACTGTTTATTAACTGAGAAATATTTGAAATACCTGTACAATTTTCAAGAGTGACTCACTTGTCCCCCAGGAAGCTGTTGAAAGTAAGTAAGTACCCCACCAAGGATGTGAACCTGCTTTGATTGATACTGGACTCGAGGAAATAATAATCCACGATTCTTCCCTACTGCGGCTATACCTCCAACATGGTTCTGTAGCTTAGGTTTCTGGTTCAGGCGTTGTGTTCCAGTAATCTTTCGCTCTTGGCATTAGAATGTCTACAGTGGGAGGTTTGGACGACAAATGGAAGAAATGTGTCGGATTGAACAGTCTAGTTTTGATAGGTACAAATGTATCTGACAGAAAAGTGATTGTAAGCCGTTCCACTCTCAAATTGCAGTAAAGGCTCTTTAGACACTTAGGCCTACCTCTTAAAATATTTAAAGTTAAAGATGAAAAAGTTGCATTGCTAGAAACTTTTTTTGTTTTATTTCACATGGGTGTGCTATTGAAAGAAATGATAGAAATAGTTAAAATTTAGTTTTGAAAAAAAAAAACTATCGGCCAATATCACTCCTGTTAGTTGTTGTTTTTAAGTTGTAGTGTGTTTAGTTCGATTTACACACCACCCAGTCTTGAAGAGCACAGCACTATTAGACAGTTTTGAGATGTAAGTTGCTAGTTGAACATATTATTTTGTTCAACCAATTAAAACATATTTTATAGCTTAGTCTTTTTTGTATAAATATGTGTTTTAAAACTTGTGAATAACACCAATTAATACAAATCAATGTATTATTATTGAGTTTGAACCAAAAGGTTTTCAACAGAATGATTAACCATTTTCAAAAATTAGATGATTGATTTGTATCCAAAATATAATAAGTGGGTTTTTTGGACTGGGTAAAATTATAACAACCCAGTTGTTTGTACAGTTCAATGGTCTGGATTTTTTAGTTGATTTTTGCGTTACCAAGACAATCTTAAATATTTGAAAATATATTTTGTGTGCAACAACATTTTGTTGTAACTTAATATATTAGCAAGGGAAGAAACCAACTAACCAGTGATGTTCAATTGGTCTAAGGCATTATACATATATATACACTCTTATTGGATCTTTTCGCCGTTAATAATCAGGTAGGGGTTCAAACCCTGTCTGAGTTCACTGGCATGAATTCAACACCTTACCACAGTTTGTGCCAAATGAGGTTCCATTTTCGACATGTTTGAAGATTTGTTGTTGGTAAATTGTCGAGTGGAGACTTTTGTGTTTTTCTCAGTATTAGGCTAGTTGGTAAATGGTGGGTTGATATAATCAGTGTGTTCGAAAATAGCTTGTAAAAATAATTATCTACAGTTGGTTTTATCAATTGATTATTTCATAGCTCTAGCCAAATACTGATGCTTTTATTTCTAGCAACATTCTTCAGCCTTGAGAAATAATATTTTTTATTTAAACTATTATGAGTTGCTGATAGCCAAAACACAAGTGTCAGACATAGCACTAGGTGTAAACATTAATATAGCCAAACACAGCTGTTTGAAACAAACTTAAGACGTATTTCTACCAGTTGTAAGCTATTGGTGTTGTGTTTCGGTCATTATTTTGGTGCAGGCCTACATGGGGTTTAGTGATTTGGTCTTAATCATTATCAAACAAAGAACTAATTACTTTATATTATAGCCAATATAATAAGTATGTGTAAGTTAGGTGATCGTTTGAGAAAGTGTACACACATACACACACACACACAGAGGGGGAAACATAAGCTAAACTTCAAATGTGTTACCATAAAGTTTATACGGCACATTTGGTTTAACTTGATAGACTTTTGTACAAATATTGTAAAACTGTTTCAAGCAGGTAAGCTCTGAAAACTGCGCACTTCATACTGCAATTTAAGAATGGCCCCAATAAATTTGGACATGAGGTGTGTATATAATGAACTTGTTTGTCGTCAAAAGCAGTTTTGGCTTGTCGGGCGCTAGTGACTTCTTTGCCATGGAAGCTGTCCTCTGTTTTCCTCTTCCCAACACAAAGTGCTAATTTCCATCATCCATCAATCTTTGGTTGGTAAAAGTGTTGTTTTTGTGGAATACTGAGCCATGGTTGGCAAACCTGAAGATGCTGGACTAGATACTCCCTAAACCTCTGGGTGAAGTGCATTACCATCTCTAATGGTTATATTATTATTAGCACCGCTTCTTACTACCCATTGAGGTTATAGAAACTTAAGCTAATGTGTAATGTAGGGGTGATTGTGAGATTAAATGAAGGACCTACAGTTTAAAGTGGAGCCCGAACCACGGAGGCCTGGTATTCCACACATTCACAAGTTGTGATTAATACACGTCTTGTCAGAGGGGAAGGAAGGGTTTGACAATCAGATAAATCTGTGCCAGAACCAAGGATTGAACCCCGGACCACCAATACAGAAGTCCGACACCTTACCTCTAGACCGCCAGGTCACCAATGGTTTAATTAGTCATGTATTGAGGGGTAAAGCGCTTATGTTTTGTATTGTGTGTCATTGGTAAAATAATGCATTGTTCCTTCTTTAAACATCTTGACTTGTTTATGTTTTGCGAAAGGGTGGATGCAAACTAAAGAAATTATGTCTAAAGCATTAATAATTACAAGCGTTTGTCCAGGAGTGATGAACCTATTATAGGAATTGCCAACTGATCGATATATGACGTCAATTTCTTTTCTGACCTGGTACAAATCAGTAACCTGGAGGCTTTATGCTTTTAAATTATTGAAATACCGCTGATTTAAATGACAGTAAACAAATTAAAGAACAATTGGTGTTTGGGGTCATTTTTGATGTAGCATAGGCTTATTATTTGTAAATGTTACTTTGTAAACTAGAAGAAAGGGCGACCTGGTGGTCTAGGGGTAAGGTGTCAAGACTTATGTGCTGGGGTCCGGGTTTCAATCCTCGGTTCCGGCACAGATTTATCTGATTACCAAACCCTTCCTTCACCTCTGACAATACATGTATTAATCACAACTTATGAATGTGTGGAATACCAGGCCTTCGTGATTCGGATTCCATATTAAACTGTAGGTCCTCCATTTCATCTCGCAATCACCCTACCATTACACATTAGCGTAAGTGTGTGTAAGACGCAGTGCTAATAATAATAATAACAACTAGAAGAATTGGTTTAAAACAATAACACTAGTAAGCTCCACCTAAAAACAGGGCTAACAGCAGTCCTTTGAATCCATCAATCTCTCTTTTTTGGTAGTTTTATCCCTTTTATTAAATATCCTATCTTGTGTTATTGTTTTTAAATTAATTTTAGCAATTTTTGCCCTTTTATTTTTACTTAAATAAAATGTCTTGTTTTCATTAAATATGTACCCGAGTAGGGGCTGTAGATAAAGAAAGCCTGGGATGGTAATTATTTTATATTAAAAAATTTAGATATTTTGCAAAGCACACACATTATTTTCACACCTTAAACTATTCCCTGGTGTGGCACGAATCATCATTTCATTGCAATAAGTTATTGTAATGCCATCTATCAATGAACCACTTTATTTATCCAGTCTGAATACTTCATATTGAAGCTAATAAATGGGTGTATGAGTTAAATGCTATATAATGACCATGAATAAAGCAATAAATGATAAAATAAGTGAGCGACATAAATATGTGTTGGATAAGAGAGTGCGAGTAGAGAAATGGATGCCGGTCTTGCATAGATCTCTGTGCTAAACACGCACCAGGGAATGGGTTAAACTGAAACAAATGTGATAAGATTTTGTTTCTCACGTGTCGACAAAATACTATGTCGAGATATGGTGCTCTAACATAGATGGTTGTGCAGTAGTTGTTTTACGTATGCACGCAAATAATGGAGATTAACACATTTAATACCGAACAAATAATAATTGATACAAATATTTAGAGGTAGGGGATTGTCTGTTCTGTACAAACAAGTGTTGATGTAATTCTGGTCCATTGCAGGCTTTGATTGATGGGCCGAACAGTGGCGTGCCCCGAGGACAGATCCGTCTGAACCAGTTGCACCTCACGAAGCTGTGCATCAAGTTCCCATACACAGGTGCCACTCGTGTCGTCAGGAAGGCGTGGAACACCGGTAAGGTGGACGAGAAATGGAAGCAAACCTTGTGGTCGAGGAAACTAGAGTCAAACAAGAGGGTGAGAATATCTAAGTACCCCAGCTAAACTTATATAAATTACTAAATTTTGCAGTAATTACACTAGTTTATTTAAATCATTGCCAGCACTTGTGAAGATTTTTTCTTCTTCNATTTGCCCAACTGAGCCTCAGAAAATATAGTTTTAAAATAATCCATGTTTTTCTTGTAAACTATATAAATATTTGTCCGCATATACATGATGATCCATATTTATAGGAATTGCCATCTTACAGATAAATGAAGCCACACTCTTTCTGATATATGTTGACATTTGTTATTGTAATATTTCACTTTTAATTATCAAACATTTGTTACATTGGTGGACCTGTTCTTTTTTCAGCGACGGGAGCTGACAGACTTTGATCGTTTCAAGTTGAGGAGAGCAAGACAGACCCGGAATAAAATCCGCACACTAGCTTATCGCGTATTAAAGAGAAAGGCGACGAAGGCCGGAACGCTCTATGGCAAGAAGAAAGTAAAGAAAGTTAAGAAAGATAAGAAAGAAAAAAAAGAGAAGAAAGATAAGAAGACTCCGGCAGCCAGTAAACCCAAGAAGTGAATGAATATGGGGCTGTAAATGGAAATAAATTGTCATTATTATTATTTTTTCTCTATGTTGTGGTTTTATTCATGATAATTCCTGCACTGTCGGGTTTGGCTGAACAGTCTACAGCATCTCACTTGTGTTTGACTTGGACTGCTGCTGGAGAGATCAGGTCTCGAATCTTGGTAACATTTACCGAGAATGGTTTTTCGCTCTCCTTCCACACAAATGCAGGTAGAGTACCCCTAAAATGCTTCCATCCTCATCCCTACTCTATAGGAGTAAATTTATCAAATACGCATATAAACTATCCAAGTAGTAAGATGCAGTGATAAAAACATTGACCTATGCTCAAAATTATTATTATACTAGCCTGTTCAAATATATCTTTTACTGGTGTTACTTGGTTATTGAGATGTCATTAATTGGCATTTAAATTTACAAAAGTGACTATAATTTTCATTTAAAAGGTCAAATAGTCATTTCTACACAAATATTTTGTTTTGCTTTTTTAAAATACTAAAATGAAGTTTGAATAAGTTTTGGTGGTAATTTTGTAACATCAATGAGATAGAACAAAAATAGGAACATAGCAAGGTGTCTACAAATACTGGAATTTTGAATCGGATACTGAAAAAATATTCAGTCTTTACATTGAGTGAGGTGACCTCGTGGTCTAGGGGTAAGGTGTTGGACTTCCGCACTGGCGTCGGGTTCATTCCTTGGTCCTGGCAAAGATTTATCTGATTGCCAAACCCTTCCTTCACCTCTTACAAGACGTGTATTAATCACAACTTGTGAATGTGGGGAATGCCAGGCCTTTGCCAGGCCTCCACCGTGGTTCGGATTCCACGTTAAACTGTAGGTCCTCCATTTCATCTCTTAATCACCCTACCATTACACATTAGTATAAGTGCGAATGACCCGAACAAGTAGTAAGACGCTGTGATAATCAAATACTAGTAACTGCTCAAGTTCAAACTTCACTTCATCCCTCCCCCTTAGATCCACCCAAAAGGAAAACTACCGTTCCTAAACTTAGCCTGGTGTGAATATTTATCTTGTAACCTTTGTGGTCTATTAATCAAGTAATTGTGCATTATTCTGCTTGTAGTGATCTTTTTAAAAGTAATGTTTTCCGATAGTGATATTGCCCAGAAATTTCAAATGCATAAAGATTCTACACAAGATCCCGAGTTACTGGAATTTGGAACTTGTTCTTTACACATCTTGGTGCACATCATGGTGCTTACAAAACAGCACATACTAACTCTAGTTGGACTATTAACCAATTTTTGCCCTCACTATATTATTTATTTAAAGATTTTCCAACAAGACGTGCTGACTATCAAAGAATAACAGGATCATCTCTTTTCATTATGAAGTTTTGTTCTATTAGATGGGTAGAAAATTCAAGGGAGATCAATGTCAATGCTGCCATATTTAAAACAGTATTTTTATTCTAGCAGGCATTCTCCAAAATCTAATAATTTTCAAACATTAAGCAATTTTATGAAGGCTGAACGTCCGACATCAAAGCTGGGATTCATGCTGACAGTTTCACTTGAGTTGGAGCAATTTCTCACCGAATATCAGAGCAATCAACCTCTCTTGCCATTTATGTTTACAGATTTAAATAAACTACTTGAGCACTTGATGAGTATAATTGTTAAATGTGATGTAATTAATTCAGCAGATACTTCCCAAAAATTGTTTGCCATTTATTTAAAGAAACAATCCAACATGAAATCACTCCCTACTTTAGATATTGGGTTTGCAGCATCAGCGGCTTTGAAAAGAATTAAAGACTTCAAGATATTTCTGTTCAGAGATATCAAAAATTCCTAGTTGATTTCTGGAACAAACTTTTACATAAGTGTCCTTTCTTCGACAAAACTGTCAAGGGTGCTTGTCTCTCTTTTGCAGTCATGCTCATTACATCTGTTAGGACCTATAGGATAACTTCTGCATTAGAAGTCCTACTAGACCAGAAACAGCTATTTAGTGTGCAAGCTGATGATGTAAAAACAGATTACTTGGACTTTGTATCAAAGCAACCCCTTCCTTCACCTCTGACAAGATATCTTGTGAATGTGGGGAATGCCAGGCCTCCACCGTGGCTAGGATTCCACGTTAAACTGTAGGTCTTCCATTTCATCTCACAATCACCCTACCATTACACATTAGCGTAAGTGCGTATAGCCCGAACGGGTAGTAAGACGCGGTGCTAATAATAATATCAAAGCAAGACGTTAATGACCACCTTAAACAATTCACTTCACGTGGTGACCAGCATGATAAGTTCATGAATATTTTTTTCTATAGTAAATGCATCCCAGGAACTACAATATTTCACTAAAAAAAATATTTTTCTCCATAGCAATACAATCATTGAGCAAAGTTTTTGTGTGGATAAAGAATGTCTGGTTGAAAGCCTACATGAGGACAGCCTTATTGCTATGATGCAGTTGCTGCTTGAAAAGAAGAAAAATAAGAAAATTAGAAGTGAAAGGAACAGTTTTGCAGAAAGCAAAGGTAAAGGCAGAAGCATTAAGACATGAAATGCTATAATTGAAAAAAGTTTTGTGGATGAATGAATTTTAACTTTTGTCTACATTCTAAAAAAAATTGTTTTTGGTTTTATCATCTTAATTTTTAATAAAGCTAGGTAACTGCAGTTATCTTTATTTCCAACTAATTTTTATCAACATAATATTTGTTGGTTATTTTTCATTGAAGATTCTGTATATTATTACTATATATTCACTAAACAAATTCATTATCAGAAATATAACTTGTGGAAAGTATCGACTGTCAAGGGGTGGTGGGGATAATAGTTTTTGTGGTCGAGTAAACTCCCTGGCTGTAATCATTCTTTGAAGTTACACCACCAAGGCTGATTACTTATACCTCTAAATTTCTACGAGTGAGGTGAGATGACCTACCAATTTTGCCAGGAGAGTTATTTTCACATGCCTTCCAGGGTCCTCTTACATGCTACATGGGACTGACGGTTTTACTTCCCCCCTCCGAAGGATGATGAGCTATGATCTTTTCTCACTCAAGAAAAAGCCTTTAGCCTCAACATCGGATCCTGAGGCGAGCACTTTACCCCAAGACCACCAAGGTCAACTTGTGATGGGCACAATCGAGTTACTCGATTGTATTGTGTAATCAGTTGTACTCGATTCTTCCGGGATTACTCGAGTAACTTTACTCGGTCCTTGTTATTCTTTTATTTACTCTTTTCTTACCAGCTGAGTGAGAATCGACCTAACAGGCTGGACTGTTTACCATGCTATTTCCATTTAAAAGGCATATTCCCTTAGAGCTCATGGTTCATTATGGAGAGCTAAATCACAAAATCATACATCTCTAAAAATCCTTTGGCATGAAACTAGGTGTCTTCGCATTACCAGAACTGTTATGCTGTTAGCAAGGTTTGGGTTTTTTGTTAAATACATTAAGATTTTATGACAAGTTAACTCAGGCTGCTCGAAAAGACATTGAACCTATTGCTCCGATTTGTGATGTCTGGGATCAGTTTATCGACCACTGCAAAGTGTATTATACACCTGGCGCCTACTGTTGTGTTGATGAACAGCTTCTGGCATTTAGAGGTAAATGCTGGGGTTTGGGTGTATATCCCGAATAAACCCTCAAAATATGGTTTAAAGTTATTCATGTTGTGCAACTCCAATGGCTATTTGGTCAATGCCATTCCTTAGACTGGAAAAAAAAATGGGACACTGGAGGACAACCCCAAGCCAGTTTGTGGAGAAATCATCAGAACCTATTTATGGAAGCAACAGAAACATTACAGTAGATAACTGGTTCAGCTCTGTGCCATTTTTCAATTATATGCTCACTAAGTACAACTTGACAATGTTTGGAACACTGCACAGAAACAACCCTTACATACTAGCAGAAACGTTTGCTTTTGATAGAGAGCTAACGATGATAGCTTTTGCACCAAAGAAAAATAAGAACATGATCCTGCTATCAAAAATGCACCAGGGATATACCATGCAAAAGAATTCTAAGCTACCAGAGATCATCCAATTCTATAATAACACTATAGGAGTTATTCTTTTGGATCAAATGTCTGCTCAATGCTCTTGTAGCAGCAAGATAAGAAGATGGCCACACTACCTTCTCTATGGGATGCTGAACAGTGAATTCCTACATCATCTACAGGGACAAGATGATTCTGTCTAAACAAACTCCAGAAAGCAGAGTGGAATTTCTTTTTACCTTGGCAGAATACCTTATGAGAACTTGGTTAGTTCAACGATTATAAATACCAACACTACGAAGTCAGGAGGAATCCGCCTGACATTGCAGAACAACGTGGTATACAAATGCCAACACAGCCAGAAGTAGATAATCGGAGGGCCGGAAGGTGCTGCATCTGTCCGCGTACCAAGGACACAAAAACCACAAATAAGTGTGCTGAGTGTAAGATGTTTGGACGCAAAAATCATACCATATCAGTTTGTGTCAGTTGCAGACATGAAAATTAGTAAAAAGCCCTAAGAACTAAGACATTCCAAAAGTTTTTTTTTAATATTATGTAAAATAGTTTCAAAGTAACACTAAACAAACCAAACTAACTAGTTATTGTAGTTTTTCAATACATTGTTTTTAATACTGAAACTAGTCTATTTTTGGGGCACCTACTACCCAGTGTAGGGTTAATGTTTTTGGAAAATAAGTGTAGGATTCCAGGGTTAAATAAAGAGAAGAAAGCTTAACCAATTATTAGATTGTAATTAACTTATGTAAAAATGATAAATTAAATAAAGCAAAATCTCAAATGTAGGAAGCAGTTGACTTGTTATCCAGCTGCATATCTCAACAGGATTGTAAGGCCTACTCATGTCAGTACATGAATGCTCAACTATCTCCTCAGTTCAGTTTCTGTTCAGAATCAGTGCTGTCAACGAGTGGTTCTTAGTGTGTTTGGTAGTGTTCGTTTAAATAATGAGTTTTATTTGATGAAAAGTTTAATTTTTTAATCTAATTTTACTGTAAGATGCAATAAGTATTTCCAATTCAAAACTGTTTTATTTGTTATAACTCAAACAACTTTTAATTTTTATTTAATTTAAGGCCCATGCCCCTGTCAAGTGCATGTCTAAAACCTATTTTACGGGCGGGAGGGTGAAAGGCGTAGCGTGGATTCACAACCAACCAAAGTATCCTTATGCACCAACAAGAGCAGATGGATCATGAAAACCGTATATGGTGCTAGCTACCGCACAGGTCTCGCGGAAAAATCATATGTTTGGAAATATCAGTTTTCTCAATAACGAGTGCAATTTTTATGTTAATATTTTCAACACTCAAAAGATGATGTATTGATGTTGATTAATTGTTACATTTTCTTATTTTTTGTTGTGAAGCTGGCAGTTTTCTATTGAAAAATGTCAATTTTATCGATATTTGATCACTGTTAAAATTATGGAGGTGTTTATATAAAAAGTATAACTTAACCAACATGCTTCTAATCTTGAACAAACTGTTTCCGAAAAGAAAATGGCAAAACAATAAAAATTCTAGAAGATAACCGTTTGTCCCATGGCTCTGCATTTCCAAGTCAAATGAAAAGGGCCAATTGCCTTAACAAAATTCTTTTTCTCATCTTATGTCATGGTGTGGTTTTGTGTGTGATTTTGTTACATTTTAGATAACATTTAAATTAATTTAGGCAAAAAAAAATCCATTATAGGATTGAGTGAAAATGGAAGAAGCAGACAACTCTAAAAATACTTCAGTGTTTACTGCTGTAATCCATTTAGTAAATCAGGACATGATTCAATATTGTGAGTCACTCAACATTATTAAGCTCTGGAGATAAGATTTGTGATACCTGTTTGAAGGCCATTCTTAAATTACCTATAATTGATAGAGAGTAAGTAGCCTCACAATCCTCAAAAAATGATGGCAGCAATGGTACAGAAATAAATGAAATGCTAACTCCACAAAAAGAAGGGGCCTTAGGTGCAGTGAACATCAGTTTGACTGTTCTCGATAAAACTCCCATAAAAAAATATTTATCATAGAATAAATATCTTGAGGGTAAAAAATAAAAAAGTTACTGAAGCTTTTAGGACAAAAATTTTGAAAATAAGCTCAGGTAGTTTATCTGTATAAATTGGCGATACCAATAAAGATATGATAAATCAGTTTAAGGAAAAATTTAACTCCACCACAGACAAAAGCGTAATGAAAATGAATGTGGTGTTTCAAATTTTATGGCACAAAAATCAAAATAGCTTGTTAAGGGGAAAGGTATAATGTCATCCCCTGATCTGCAGCCACGGAAAACACTAGATCTTGACACTGCTGCAAATGTCCAGAGAAAAAGATTTTGTCTCGGTTAAAATAGATAGGAAACGAACTCATGTTCAAAAATGTTTGTTTCTGAACCCTTTAACCCATTAACTGACCAATTTATTGATGA
>CABEEJ010002297.1:105455-116356 GCA_901482245.1 Timema douglasi | reverse complement strand
AGCAACCAGCTGGTGAAATTCGAAGATTTCACACGAAATTAAATTAGAAAATAAATCAGAAATTGTTCACAAAAGTAGGAAAAAAAATAGGGAAATACAAGGTAGGGTGGCAAATAACATCATACAACACCAATCAATAAATGTATTAAACTTTTACAATCCTCGTCTAAAGGTCTCAAAATGGACATAACTGAAAATCTACATATTCAGACAGCCATTCTGAACGACAATATTTTGAATGAGTAAACACATTTTGAAAACCAGTCCTATTGACACAATTAAAAAGCTACCTCAACACGTCAAAAGAAAAATCCCTGTTCAAACAACACTTGCAAGTCTTCCGTCCCAACTTAAATCAATTTGAGCCATAATCATGAGGAATAACACAATAAATTCACCTGCCTCATCTTATAATAATATCACAATAATATATATGTACACTCATCGTACAAATCAGATTAGCAACACTATCCATTTTATCAATTGTTTAATTTTATTTCTTCATATAGGTAGTTTTATACATATTGTTGATCAGCTCCCTAGATAAAATTTTCACAAACATTTCAATAGTATGAAGTAAAATCAATCAGCTTTAATACAAATAAAGTATTTATAAGATTGTTAATATTTTTTTTATTATCTATTTAATATTTCGAACATCACATTATAGTTTCCCTTAACTATTTCCATTTCTAATGTTTAATTTTTTTAATTCTCAATTTTATAACATATTTTTATACAATAATTTGAAATAAAATGTTATTTCTTCAGACTTGAAGATGGTAAAAAACCACCGAAACAGGTCGTCGTCATAGAAGAAAAGTATATAAAATAAGGAGAAAGAGGGGAGGGGGGTCGGAAGAGGATATAACCTTACTATCAAATGTAACATAGTTTTTAGCTAACGTGTTTCATTATAGTAATCGAACTTTCAACATAATATGGTTTCTGAAAGATATATACCAAATATGAACTAACTTATGTTTTTTTTTAAAAAGGTAATAATAATAATACTTTCTACAAGCCTATAACCTAAGTGATCGTTTGAACTTATGGTAACTACACAAAATTTGTCATTAAAACAAATGTAATCAAGTTTTAAGAGACCTTGTTCATGATATTTATCGAACTTTCAAATAAGATGGTTTCTGAAACCAATAAACAAACTAATAGCCAACTTTAAATATAATTGTAGTCTTGGCATACTGTAAACAACATGGACAATAATTACATATTTAAATAATTATATTAAAGATTGTATTCGTATTTGTACAATATTACCTGTAAAACTGAATTGTATATCCTTTAATGCAAATGATTCGTCAGGCAAATGTGGTATAATACTCCACTATTTTCAAACAATAACACTTTTATTCATTAAATACATGTTTTTACATAAGAACATTGAAAGAAACCGTTATAACTTTACCCCCGCAATAAAGCAGACAATAAACTGGAGCATTACGTATTGGTCCTTGGCAATGCGTATGTTTATGTTCATCCAGTATAATATATATATATATATATATATATATATATATCAATCACTGCTATGATATAAATGGATGTACACACTGGCTCAGCCAAGGGTGGGGGGTGGGGGTTAAGAGTTGAAACCCCCGCCCCCCAGACCTCGCTACTCACATTCATCTTTTTCATCCCTAAAGCTTTTGAGCTGATACATGAGAAACTCTACAAATGAACAAAGACTTAATGAGCTTCATGTAAATACATCCAGAGGTGTCAGTTATGGACCCATATGGGAAAATGCTGGAATAGGCCAGATCTGGGAATGCCAGTTTGCCCTAGATCTGGTCCAGTTCTGGGCATATTTAGCCCAGATATGGACCAGTTCTGACCAGATATGATCTTTCCACATGGGGAGGATGGAGTTCCCAATTAACTTTCTAATAAGCCAAGGAAAATTAACATAAGACTAAAGCGAATTAGTTCAAAAGTGATTTTGAGAGTGAAGAGTTAGTGCAAGTTGATATTTAAATTTTCAGATTTTAACTCATAAAATAATTTTATAAATAGAATTTCCAAAATGAAAATTTATTGAAACTTGCATGTTTAAATATTCTAGCAGTATGCATACATAAAAACTTAATAGTCATAATAATTACAGAATCATGACCATTTTTATAAATTATTTTGGATATTATTTTATTTGTTTTGATACATTTACATTTTGCAGTACTTAAATTTTCCCGTGGGAAAAACCAATGGACCCCGCTTATTTGGTCAGTGAAATTAACCACCCATCCCCCACAACGAATCCTGGCTGCGCCAGTCGATGGACATCTACAGCTAAAATTTTCGAGCTGTTATATGCACACAATTGTGCAAGATAGAAAGAAACTTCGGGTATTCCCTTCTCTCTTACACATACAAGGCACTATGGCCTTTCTATAACGTTCGCTAATTTTATGAACATATGAGATATATCAATATATGATTAGTTAATCCTAATAAATGGGCCAATAAAAGGTTTGAAGAGCATAACTTAGGTTCAACATTCTTCACTTGTTTCTTTAAATAAGTCAATTTAGGCTAAGATAGTAATAATTACTACAAGACTATAAGCTAAATTATCGTTCGAACATAAGACTTCTACACAAAGTTTGTCATTTGAACAAAATTAATCAGTTTTTAGTGACTCTAATTCATTATAGTTATCGAACATTAAATATAATATGGCTTCTGAAAGCAATAGGCTATACTAACTAGGATCTAACATTAAAATATTTTAGTATAGTAATACTTTATACAGACATATAACCTAAATAATAATATGAATGTTAATCTACTAAACAAAGTTTGTCATTCAAACGAATATAATTAAGTTTGAAGCTACCTTATTTCTATTTTAGTTATAGAACTTTAAATTTAATATTGTTTTTAAAACCAGTATATAAATTAATAACCAATTTTAAATATATTGCAGTTTTAGCAGATTGTAAACAACTTGGGCATTAATTACATATTTTAATATATCAAAGATTTTATTCTTATTTGTACAATCTTACCTTTAAAACTGAATTGTATATCCTTTAATGTAAATGTGTCTTCAGTCAAGTGGGGTATGATTCTTCACTATTAAAAAAACCTTTTATTCACCAGACACACGTTTTTGCATAAGAACATTGACAGAAACCGTTAAATCTGTTCCTTCGCAAGCAAGCAGATGACAAAATTTAGCGTCATGATTTGGTCCATTGCAAGGGGTGTGTTTATGTCCATCTAGTATACTAAATATAGAGATCACTGGAGCTAAAGCCCGTATCACACGACACTAGCTTGTACTTGAAATCCAGTGTGCTAGCTAGCACATCATCATCTAGCGTCATGTGAATCAGAAAAAGTATACTGGTTCTGTCACTTGGTACTGGCTACCATACTAGTTGTGAGGATAGAACACGCGTTATTTTTGTACTAGTTTCAACACTAGTCTGTGTAATTCAATCAATCAATGCACGCTGAGACTGTTGTGTAGAGAAAGGGTATAAATGACGCCAACATGGTCATTGGATGTGATCTTGTTGTTGGAAGAAATATTATTCTAAACATCCTTGTTTATATAATAGCAAATTGCAACAATATGACAATATATTAAATATATATTAATCTAATTTAAAACGTCATCCAAAAATGACAAACTGTGTGTCCAGACCCAATTTTAATCTAAAAAATTTGATAGCATGCCAACCTTGGGTGGGTGTTTTTTAGAATATAAAGTGTGCTTAGGCCTAAAAAAAGAACATTTATGTATCAAGGATACCGTACTTGGACACCCATGGGCTTAGGGGCCTCTGACCACATTGTAAATAAATGAATACAAATTTAGGGAGATACTTAACGTTTGTGTCACCCCGAATGTATATTACCTAACCTCCGAATGTATCATATTTAGCATCCTGCGACCATTATTTCGTCTTTCACAACCAGACGCGTGTCCATATTCTTTTTCCTACGCTTCCTCTGATAATTTTCAATATCTTTTTAGGAATTAATGCACCTGCTGCACCTAAAATTAATCTCTGACGTTCGATAAATATTTGCACTAGAACCTAGTACCAAACTAGCAGTGTGTGAATTCTCTAGTCTCGTTTCCATTGTACTAGCTAGTATACAGATGACTAGGTGCTAGATTTCTTGATTTCTAGTACAAGCAAGTTTCGTGTGATAGTAGCTTAGCTGAACATAGGACTTGAGTAAAGCAGTGCTGCCAATTCACATTAATAAAATTCTTGCCAGAATTCATCAAAAGTATCTCATATGGTCGGTTATCTCTTATGGAAACTCTTTAAACGATCACTTTAGTACTGCAACCAGACATTGCTAGCACTGCTGTAAGCTAATCGATATATTTAATCGACTAATTGTAGAAAATCGATCTTTATTCAATTAAATTAAGCCGTTAACATACCATGTGCTGAAGGTAACAAAAAAACAACCAAATAGTATATGGGAAACCTACTGTGAAAAATTACATAAAGGAAACCAACCCCAGTATATCTGGCCGGGGTATGAACCTCTACCTCTGGCACACAGTAAAAATTGAAGTTGACACCTTAGGCCTAGGGCCCATCATTGTGCTTACATTTTTGTTAACCCCAGGTTATTTACAGTTTGATCTTTCAAATAAGTATAAACCACGATTTGTGTATACACCAGATTTGAAATAATATTTTATATAATAATTAGCATTATTAATTTACAACTATATTACCTTTACAACATTTTAACATAATTTTATGTTTTTAAACGGTACACCCTCCTTCAAAAAATATCAGCAAAGCATATGTGCTTTCTTCAACATTGGACCTTACAACAACAAAAAGTCGGCAATCCAGCAGATATGACTCTCTTTCAAGTAAGTAAATTTGAAAACTGATTATTGAACTTTCAATTTCAAATATTTATGTTTAATTACTAGACCTAATTCACTAATATCCTTGGATTTATTATTACCTGGCAGCCTAGTGATAGGGTGTCAGATTCTTGTGCTGGAGGTCTCGGGTTCAATCCTCGGTCCCGGGACAGATTTATTTGATTACCAAACCCTTCCTTCACCTCTGACAAGACATCTTGTGAATGTGGGGAATGCCAGGCCTCCACTGTGGTTCGGATTCCACGCTAAACTGTAGGACCTCCATTTCATCTCACAATCCTCCTACCATTACACATTAGTGCAAGTGCTGAACGGGTAGTAAGACGCGTTGCTAATAATAATAGCCTATTATTAACTAGCTTATTGGACCCAGCTTCACACAGGTAAAAAAAGGATCACAATGTTACCTGTTACCTAAAATGAACCTTTCTAACAAGTGATATATTCCCAGCTCAAATTGTTTGAAAGATACGGAAAAACTACTCTCTCGTTGTTTTAAGCCCTCAGACTTTTAGCATTCGTACTATTTTTTTTTAATTAACCCATCGCGTTTTACTACCTATTCAAGTTAAAACACACCAAAAAGTTTTTTATTTAAATTATTCTGTGAAATTTTGAACCCTCCCGTTTATTGTCACTATTTTTGTATTTCAAATTTTCAGTATTTTATGATTATTTGTGATCTTCCTGTCGGCTTGCGAATATTTTGATTTCCCACTATGGTATTTTTTTTAGTTATTTTTTAAATTAATAGCTGGCCCTTATTTTCATAATCTTAATTTTAAAATATAAAAACTTAAATACATTTATAGTTAACTAGCCTTCTTGTAAAATTTTTATAAAAAAAATGTGTTTTTTTTTAAATTCACACATACCCTCCTCACATTTGACTAACCATTGTTTAGAAGTTAAAAAAAAATCATATGGTCATTTGTGATTCTCTCTCCACATTTATATAAACCTTTATTATTGATTATACTGGCAAGTATTCTTTATTAGTTTTGACAATTTGGGAAACCCTTTTGCCCCAAAGTTCCCATTTTTTTGTTATATTTTTAAATTTTCTCAATATGTGACAGGTCACAACTTAACAAAATTTTTGGTAGAGCCAAAAACAACAAATAAGGTTGAGATTTTTTCATATAAAGATTCTTGGAGAATTTCCTTATATTTTAATGAAGGTTTTAAATCTGTTTTCAGCCTCTTACTAATTTACTACACTTTTGCATTCAACTGTTTTTTGGTAGTGATGGTGTGGGATCAGTGAGATTTTATAATTGCTGACAAAATTTATTTTATTTTTTCAGCTCCAAAACACAGAAGGGACATTTCAAAAAGATGACATCACCCTCTTTCTAAGGATATGAGTGTGCTAAAGTCTGCAGATCTGACTCCTAAAGCACACATGCCCCATATGGGCGCACCAAATATTTCAATAAAGGCTGGCAAAATACCACTGAAAAAAAAAGACTTGAAGAAACAAACTACTTTTCTGAACAAAAAATTTTCAGCTATATAAAATTAAATCTCGTTGCTCGTAAGTTTATAATATCTCAAATAGAAACATCAAAATATAAACCTAAAGGACGAAGAGTTTTTTCTAGAAAACAAAATTGTGGCCCTATTACAGTCACATTTATCGCAAGGACACATGGGTAAATTTGTTGGTAGGAATAAATATATTGTATTAATAATATTTTAAATTGATGCACATATTCACATAAGATGTAATTTGTGTAGAGGTTAGGATAAATGTGTGGATGAATCTTTGTGTGTTCACCGGGATATTTAACATGCCCTTTCTGAACAAACTGATTATATAGAAACATGATGTACAAACTAACTTATTACTATGACACACTTAACACCAATGGTCAATAATTTATTTAATATAAATGTCCGTTCGTGCCGGCAAATCAACCTGGTACCAAGTCTACCCACAGCAGTGGTTTAGGGATAGAGTCGTTGGCTCACACTCTATTGATCACCCTTGATGGGGAGGTCGATGTTCAAATTTCAGCCGGTTTAACTGATGGGGGTTTTCCCAACCCCTCTTCCCGTTTATGTGGGTTAACTCACTATTAAATACTTTCCTCATCCCTGCCTCATTAGATTAAGCCATTAACAACTAGTGTACTGAACTTAATAATAACAAAAGAACTGGACTCCTAGCACAGTAGTCAGGCATGTGGAGAAACTTGCTTAGCGATATAGCTTTATGTTAGGTGTGGAACTATTTTAGAAAATTTAAAAATTATGGGTCCATGTATCATCATTTTAGGTTTATTTTTTTCAAAGAGCTCTACCGCACAAGGTTCTAGAAAAATATACCTACCCACGTATAAAGTTTACTAATATTTTATTTACTACAACATATTCCACAGTAGGCCCCTACACATCTGTATACAAATATATTTATACATCTATATAGACATTTAGCTTCTTGCATGACACATCCAATATTATAAACTTTATTAGTCATGTTTTTACTGAAAAAAGCCCATATGAATAATTTAAAAAATGTGTTTATTAATTGATTGTTTTCAATTTAGAAAATATTTGGTGTAATTCACTTGCAAGCAAGTCCTTTTATTTCATGAGATGTTAAGAGGGGGGGTTCAATCATTGCCATAACCAGAATCCTATTTATAGGAGTAGAGGGGGAGGAATGTTATGTTCTAGACAATAATTAGAGACTATGTTATGCATGGTACAAGCATGGAAAAATAATATATTTTAATTTTATATCCTGTAAAGAATACTGTTCAGCTTCACTTTCCTGAATGACATCAGTCCACACCCACTGTGAACTTCACGACTCCGTTGTATATCCCAGTATAGCCAATCAAACCACAACACATTTCCTTACATTCATAACACTCCTCTCCCCTTAGTCTGAACACCCTCCCCCAACCAATGGAAGAAAACTTGACATTACTTAGACTGAACTTGCTGAGGGGGAAAAAAAAACACCTTCACAACATTTCTTCTTTTCAGAGGTCGAGCCTTGCAGGTTTCTTAATTATGCGGCCACTCCTAGTAGAGGTCAATCGAGCTGGCGTACCTTTTGAGGCTGACTCTTCGTTGATGGGCTGCCTCATCTCCTGGAGTAGGTCCAAAGGCTTACTCCTAGGTGAGATTCTTTTATGAGGAGGGCTGGTTCTCTTCTCTTGAGAGGGTGACTCGAACTGACTCCTGGGCGAAGTGGACAGTGCTGATAGCAATAGGGGTTCAGATGGCTCAACTGCCATTGACCTCCTAGATGGTCTCGGGCTTTTATTTGTCTTCATATTTTGTCTATTAAGTTCCTCCCCCACTGGCCTCATCTCATCCACATGGCGGAATTAGGTGGTATCCCCTTGTTTTATTAAATAATGTAAATCACCCATTTTTTTCTTTGAAACTTCCCCACAGCCACTTTTCTCTGGATTTCTGTAGGAACGGAAAGCGACGTTTGACCCTTCCTTGAAAATTCTTGGAACATCCACAAGATCCTGGGAACACCGCTGAAGGGCTAGGGGACCCAAAGGCTTTACTAAATCTATACGGCTTCTTAGCGTACGCCCCAAAAAGAGAGATGCAGGAGATAGTTCAGTGATGGAGTGGGGAGTCCTCCTATAGGCTATCAGGAACTTATTTACAACATCCCTAATATTGCTTCTACTCAGTTTGGCTTTTTTGAGAGAGGCCTTAAAAGTCTGCACTCCTATTTCCTCTAAACCATTGGAACCGGGATGATATGATGCAATAAATTTTTGTCTGATTCATAACTCGTAATAGAAGTTAGAGAATTCTGAGCTGGTAAATTGAGGGCCGTTATCTGATACAATGACGTGGGGGAAATCAAAATTTAAAAAAAAAAATTGTTCAGCAGTTTAATTGTCATTGTAGAAGTTAGATCTTTTACATGGTGAACATCAACCCACCTGCTGAAAGCATCAACAATAGTAAGAACATGCATATGCATACCTTTGAGAGGGCCTGTATTATCTATATGGAGCATTTCCATGGGTGATGAAGGGAATTGCCACTTATGGTAGGCTATTTTGGCTGGGTTGTTTTTCAACTGTTGGCAAGAAAAACAGTTTGAAATCATTTTATCAATTTCAGGCCACCACACATAACTTCATGCCAATGCTTTGCTCTTAACCACTCCCATGTGCCCCTCGTGTAGCTCTTGTAATACTCTGGATCTTAGGCACGTGGGTATGTACACCCGCTGGCCCCAGAAAAGGCAATCATTAAACAATGTATATTCATGTTATGGGTGTACCCAACTATTCATGGGTTTTAAGGTAGTCCCCGTTTTGAGTTCTTGGATGAGTTTCACATCTTCCTTTTCCTTGTTCAAGCTTCTAATTATTTCATTTGCAGTAACTGGTAGTACATTGATTTGGCCTAAACTAAAAACTTCTAAATCCCTGTCAAAATCGTCTGCTTGGTCTTGCAGAGGTAGACGTGATAAACAGTCTGCGTTCCCATGCTCCACATCTGGACGATATTGAATTTCCTAATTGAATGCTTAAAGAAATATAGCTTACCTCTGGAGCCATAGAGCAGACAGAACCGGAAGACCCTTTGATGACCCAAAGATGGAGAGTAACGAACAATGGTCCGTTATTAAGATGAATCGATGGCCAAAGAGATAGGCAAAAAAAATTTTACATCATATATAATGGCACATGCTTCTTTTTCTACTTGACTCCAATTTTGCTCCCCTGGGCTCAAAGTCTGACTAGCATAGGCGATTGGCCTTTCAGTGCCATCATTCATGCGACGGAACAATAATGCCCTTAAACTGTAAGGGCTAGCATCAGTAGAGAGGTTAATTTTTTTTCAGCAGGTCGAAGTGGGTAAGTACCCTGTCAGATGCCATTGTTTCCTTAATTTGTTCAAAAGATCTGACAGAAACTTCATTGCAATTAAAATCTACCTCATATTTTAAAACATCTTTAAGGGGATGGGCTAAAGTACTGAGGTCTGATAAAAAATTTACCATAGAAGTTGATTATTCTCCAAAATGATTTTAATTCTATTGCTGAAGTTTGTGAGTTTATTTTCAAAATTGCTTCCATCTTTTCAGGGCATTTGTGAATACCCTCCTTGCTTATGATCCAGTACTTAATGGAGGGTTTTGGAAGGTACACTTGTCCACATTAACTCTGATGTTATAATCTTCCAGCCTCTGAAACACCGACTTGAGCAGCTGATAATGTTGAGCTTCAGCGCTAACATAGATATCATCATAAAAAACTTGAATTCCTTTAATATCTTTCAAAATCCCCTCAATTGTTCTCTGCCATGTGGTAGGAGCCGTAGAAATGCTGAATGGAAGTCTATTATACTGATAGAGCCCCTTTATAGTGTTAATTGTTACGTACTTGCGATCAGACTCCTTAACTTTGATATAATTGAAAGCCTGGCTAGTATAAAGTTTTGAATAAAATGAACAATTTCCTATATTTGCAAGAATACCTTCGATGTTTGGAATGGGGTAGTTCTCGATAATGAGTTGAGGGTTGATGTTTGTCTTAAAATCCCCGCAAATCCTGATTGTATCGTCGCTCTTCATTACGGGAACCACCGGAGTAACGTAGTCTGCATGGGTAACTTTGTATAAAATCTCTTATTTTTCCAAGTTTTAATCTATCAACACTCCTTACGTAAGATTATTTTAGAATGTTTTCTAAAATGTTGTACAATGCCCCCCAGGCAAAAATATCTTACAAATATTTCAACCTGAAATTAAAATTGAAGAAGACAATTGCTAACTTATGGTTTAATCACCAATGCTTAAAAAGTCAGCTTATTCCAAATTATGCCTCCTTTAAATTCAAAAGTAATCATCTAAGAACTACGAAACTACAAAGGAATTTCCAGGTTAATAGAATCAAATGTGAGATCTCCTTTCTACACAAGAAATTACAATTTTTGAACAAGCAGGCTTACCAAACCCACCTTGAAATGAATAAAACACTTCACCCTATAATTCTCGACCGTTCACTTG
>CABEEJ010002297.1:68750-102655 GCA_901482245.1 Timema douglasi | reverse complement strand
CATTTAACTTATTTTAATGTTTATGTAATCTGTCACCTTATTTCAAATAATTGTTATTTCTCAGTATATCATATCACCCTATTCAACTTTTTTAACTACTCTATCTCACTGTATTTAATGATTTTAATTTTAATTTTCACTTTATTATTCTGTTACTTTGTTCCACTTATAACATTTATTCTATAGCTTAGCTTATTATTTTTAATTAAGCCATTCTATTTGTTATGACCATATTACACTTATTGTTTTGTTTAAATTCTTGACTTGCAGGTTTATTTATAAATATTGTCAACCATATATTTTTAATTCATTTTTTAAATTCATTTTACTAGCCCCCTTTGACTCATATTATTTTATATGTTTTTATTTAACCTAAGATTCTTATTAAAATAAAATTATTTTAACGCATTAATTTCACTTTCCATTAATTTAACTTTTTAGCTTTTTATTTCTCGTTAATCTTTTTATCAATAACTATCTAAGTCTTTAGTTTTAATCATTCCAATTCTGCTTCCATCTTAGGAACAAGGGAGTAGGCCACATTACGATGTCTCCTGTACACTGGAACAGAGTCGGATTTGAGCCCCCACTCCTTTGACTTTGCCTATTCCTTTTCTTAAAACATTCTAAAATTTTACTAAGATATCATGTAGATTTTTATTTTCGTCGAAAGTTTTTGAAGGCTCAACGATCACGTTTACAATTCCTACAAGTTTTGTCAAATTTAACTTAAGGGTTCGTAATCACTGAAGACCCACTATGGTGGCAAAATCCCCCTCTGCTAAGTATTAATCCAATTTGTCTCCATTAACTAGGACATTAGCTTTACCCAACAATGGTATGTGTGCGCCGGTATAGGTACACAATTTTACTGTAGTGGGTAACATTTCTTTATTTGGAAACTTGCTCCTAAAGATAGCTTCATTTATTAATGTTACATGTGCTCCGGTATCAATTTGGAACACAATATTTACCCAAGCCACTGTTAGCTATACCATGATTTTATTATCTTCATTGAATTTTTAATATGAAAAATATCAGAGAACACACAAGAAGTTTAATTTAAATTGATCCTTTCTCCATCGGATGTTTGATCCTCGGAGCATACCTGGTATGAAGCCCTATTCCTTTTAGAGTAACTCATTTTCTTATCTGGATAAGTACTTCTTGTGTTACAGGTAGCCTTCTTTTCACATGCAGGAATTATATGACCTTTAACCCCGCAAATACGGCAAGAAGCGTTTCGATACCAACAGTTACCAGAATCGTGATTTGTTAAGTTACATTGAATGCAACATAATTTTTCTTTACTCGATTTATATAGTCTTTGTTTTTGAACTTTCTTTTGAACCACATTGACATTTGTAGTAGAAATATCATCATGTGGGACCGAAAGACCTAAACTAGAGTAAGAAACAGCAGACCCAAAATTAACTGTGGGGAGCTCCATTAATTTCAACTTCAGATCTGTAGAACGCAATCCAGGCACAAATTGAGTACAAAGGGCGTCATCAAACCAGTCATTTGGAAATTTACAATAACACGTTTGTTTTTTTAATTCATCTGCAAAATTGGTGGCATTTTGCACCCTGTTTTTAAACTTAACCCTTTCTGCTGGTGCATTTGATTCCGATTGAAAAAATGTAGTCAAAATATTTGCAAGTTGTCCCAATGTTTTAGACTCGGATTCAGTTGGCTCACACCGATCACATAACCTTTCATACGCATGTTCGCCAATGGCATCTAACAAATATAGTCTGCTTATCTTCCGGTAAATTGTAAATCCTAAGCTTATTTTTTAATCTTTTTAAGTAAACTTTTCAATTGGACTTGGATAAATCTAAAGGTTCAATATTAAACTTGGGAATTGATTCAGTAATACAAACAGAAGCACCTTCCTCCCTATCCACCATTGAGGAGAATTTTGTTTGCTAGGAAAACGTCCAGGCGAAAAACAAAATGTACGCAAATTCTTTTCACACCTTGTCGCCACTGTTGATGTTCTAGACAATCAATAGAGACTGGTATACATGATACAAGCGTGGAGAACTGATATATTTTAATTTTATACTCTGTAACGATTACCGTTCAACTTCACTTTCCTGAATGACATCTGTCCACACCCACTGTGACCTTCACGACTTCGTCGTATATTCAAGTATAGCCAATCCCTCCACAACACATTTCCTCACATTCATAACAAGGGTGCTGAAAGAAAAGAAAATTATTAATATTTGATGCTTCTAGAAGTTATTTTTAAATATGTTTAGTGGAAAATAAGAGCACTTTTGTTTCATTTGTTTAATATATACATTAAATTAAATAATATTTACATTATACATCAAATATTTGTTTTTCATATTTTTTGGTATCTTCTAAAGTAATATCTAAAGTATATTCAAGTATAGCCAATCCCTCCACAACACATTTCCTCACATTCATAACAAGGGTGCTGAAAGAAAAGAAAATTATTAATATTTGATGCTTCTAGAAGTTATTTTTAAATATGTTTAGTGGAAAATAAGAGCACTTTTGTTTCATTTGTTTAATATATACATTAAATTAAATAATATTTACATTATACATCAAATATTTGTTTTTCATATTTTTTGGTATCTTCTAAAGTAAATTGGCTGAAATTTATAACTTTCATAATTCTGACACAGTTCTTCATATAAACTTAGTATGCAATAAAATTAATAATATTGATGATAATAATAATAATGATGAAATATGACATGAAGGAAAACAATATGCCACCTTTTTTTACTATTTATAACAATTTCACCAAAGAATGAACTAAAGGAGCAGGTTGGCCTAAAAACACATTTTCACTTAAGATCAAATTATGATAGAGAAAATTCTAAGAAAAATTATGTTTGTTTCAGCATGAAAAGTTGAGCTAGCGCGCGATAACACAAGATTTGAATTCTGTGTGTGGCTCCATAAACCATAACCCGTGTGACCACCGGCTGTCAGAACACTATTCACGCTCGTCTATTCCTCACTCACTTCTGTTCCTGTTAATCTTCTTGACTGATATACACACTAAACTATGCCTCTTGCATCATGAGTGGTTTGAACCCGTATCAGTTTCATGTAGAAGCGAGGCTAGCGATAACAAGCAGGATGAAAACCTACAACAAACCGATGTTCGTACATGTGGTTACCGTAGTGTAATAGCTTCAGATTTAGAATATATCAGTTGTCATACCAGTGAAAGCATAGGGAATTTAAGAGGCATTGTGGAATGCATAACTTGTTAATGGCTTGTGGTGTCATCAGGTACATCGGAGGTCAAAACAAAAAAAAAAGTGTCCCTTATTTTTATTCTGCTCTTTTAACTAAATATGACTTAATTTTAGGCCAAACTGCTTCTTTAATAAATCTTATAACCAAGTTGAATAAAAATAGTGAAATTTTGTTGTTACACATGTTCTAATAGTCAACAAAGATAAGGCCTATTCTGATCATCCGTACTGCGTTGTATTGAATTAAAAAATAGTTCTTTATATTTTGGTGGGGGGTGAAGCGGCAATGCGGATTCGCTGGGACCTGCCCTCCCCACCGCTCACCTGTGATTCACTAATAATATTGCATAAATTACTGATGTAACCATCGTGTTTAGCATATTTAAGTTTCTATATCTCATGTTAGTATAGTTATATAAATAATTCCTTAGCTAATGTATTTTCATAGTCCTCAAGTGAGAACTTGAACAACTGTTTTTGGGCAATATACACCTTTTCTAAACAAATAAAACACTGTGTTATATAATTATAGGATACTTAATAGTAACAAAAGTTAACTATATTTTTTGTCACACCCATTAAAGCTATGTATTAATAAAATATTGGTTTAGTAAAATATAAATATATGTTAGTTGTTATTATAATTCTACCCGTTCCAATCGCCATCAACCTAATTTTTGTACTAAGAGCTGATTTGACAAAGTTTTTTTTAACATTCTGCAAAAGGGTAAGTTTCAAATTAAAGAAAGAGTTGCTCAAAGTTGCAGTGAAATACCTAGTCGGTTTACTTTGAAAATAAAAAATCTTATATTTTAAAGTTTTTTATACAGGTCTCGGAAAATTTAATTTTAAAACAACCAAACATAAATGTTAATTAAAACCTGGTTTTATTTACTTGGATTATTTAATTATAAAACATATTTTTAAAAAAAGTTAGTGTCTCATTTCTCACTAGGTTTGAATAAATTAAAGCTATATTTTCAATGTTCATTTTTTTTACATAGTGGCTAGTCATTTGACAAATAAAATAAAATATTTGTCTTTAAAATTATTGAAGTTGATACATGCTCTAAAATATATTGACCTGAAAAAAAATATTACAAGTTAGATATGGTTGCAAATTAATTTTCTAGTATACACTGCAATCTTTAAAGAGAATGAATATTTCATGTTTAGGAAAATACTCTTACAGCCCATTTGGAAAGAGAATTAGAGCACTAATAACAAACTTAGTTTAAATTCACCTATATTTTTATTTAATCACAAATTTTTAAAGCATATTCAAAGAAAAAAATAAACTATGGGGGACATTGATAGTCAATGTCAATAAATAACAGTAAAATAAAGTAAAATTTTGACTGAAAATAACTTGTTTATATTTTCTAAAAGGTGCTCCAAATGTCCATTCATTTAACGTATTGTCACCCGAGAATGCAAGTGTTTTATGTTCAATTTTCCACTTTGATGTAAAAACCATTTAAGTTTGACTGTGTATAAAACCAATGTAACGTAGGATCACTTGCATTCTTGGGTGATGTTATGTTACCCTAAAGTATATAATTGAACAGAGCTGGCAGATAAAATATACAAATATCCTCTGCAGCACATGTCTTACCCTGCAATACATGTTAAGTAAAATAAAAACTAATTACACCAATTTGTTTGATTGGAAAACAGAAATAATTTAGAACCCTGTTTTTAATATTTTTTGTAATGTTGGAAACTTTATAGGAGTCTTCAAATTTAAAATAGTTACTTTAACTTATTTAAATAATTTGATTGAATTAACATACTGATTTGGCTGCACTCTAGTATACGTGGTAAGTTCAGAAGATCTCATTCTGCTGCCCTCTACCAGAAGTGTGACGAAGCTTTTACGTTAAAAGTTACTTCTGTTAAACCTCAAGTCAGCCATATGTGGATACGATTCTGGTTTTTCCTTAAAGGTGCTTGTTTTAAAACTGTCTGAATGGATACAGTTCAGGTTTTTTCTTAAAGGTGTTTATTTTAAAACTGTCTGAATGGATACAAGTCAGGATTTTCACAAAAGCAGTTTATTTGAAAATTATTTGCATGGATACCATTCAGAATGGATACAATTCAGTCCCTTAATCTTGTATTGTAAAATACTTCCTTTTCTATAACTGAGTTATAAAGATTTTCATAAAACTTCATATAATTCTTGAAACCTAACTAATATAAATTACTACCATAGTTTTTATATTTCATATTATTATATGCTATAAATAAACTTATTTATATACTGATTTGCTGACTTACTCAATTATGTAAATGTTCTTTATTTAGGGTTGATAAGTACTCATTTTCTACACTTTTAAATTTATGTCCATTTCCTCTTAGGCCTATAGCGTGCTTGTAAATGGAATTGGCTGGATATGAGAATATATTAGGTGATAATATATTTATAAAACAATGTATTGACAGTTCACTTAGCATTCACCTTTTTTTTAAATGTATTTGTAATGTTATAGTCTCTACTTTTTACCTTAAGGATCAAAAGGAGGCTACAAATCAAACAATATTGCCAGAGATGCTGTATCGCTGCTTCTAATAGGTAGAAGAAGTGATGAGTACAGTAACAAAGATAAACAAAGAAGGGTAAAGTGTGAGTTGTAAGATTATGGATATATAAATACCCAATGGATAGGTTATACAAGACATAAGAGAGAGATACAAGTTTAGCAAATCAGTTTATTATAGTGAAAAATAAGACGGAACTATTACAAGTTGCAAGATGTGATAATATGCTAAATATTCCATTATTTATTGATAGGAATTATTTTAGTAACCAAAAACTTTGTTGTTCCAAACGGGAGCATTTGGTCTGAAGCACCTTAACTTGACTTGCAACCATGTCAATTATGGTGTGGTCTTATAGTTAGAAAAATGAATAACTCGTTAAAGAAGAACAAGAACGCATCCAACTCGACTTAATAATAATGGATTATAACAATATCTAAATCCAGAATGTCCTAGTTTTAAGTTGTTACAACATTGGTAACTAAATGGGATAGCTAGCATGATTTAACTCCATAATGATTTACAAGATACAAAGGTTAAGTTCCTATAAATGGAACTATAAGTTTACAAATAGTTAAAGGCGAGCTACCAGGAATCTAGGCTGTAGAGATACAATGGCCAATTTATTCCTTATTAGTACAGCCAGGTCATCCAATAATGTATTTAAACTTCAACGTCAGTCTGGAGACAGACTATAACAATAGCAAATGGTTAAATTATTAAGTGATTAAAGCGGCGCCTGAAGGGGGCCGGACAAAATAAACACCACATGGGACACTACTCTGGACTAGAAGCATACCCACGAGGTGAGCATGGTATAAAGGTACAACAATTGGTAAACTAGAGAATGGTATCGGTCAAAGACCCAACTAGGTCATAGAACAAAGTTATAGATTATCTGACATCCCCTTTTTCCCGATCTAAAAGGTAAAACTATTTGGAACATTGTCACACAGTATAAGGCATCGGGTAATCGCCCAAACATTCAAATATGACATTAAAACTTGTCATATGGACATAGCAAAACTGTTCACAATCCCTAACATTTAATAGCATGTCATGCATCACATCGTGACCACCACTTGTACATCAACTAGTTGAAGTCTCCTTGGAATCTCTCCTTCGATGAGTCGTTGGAAATTAATAAAATTATGATGCGAGAGGCGATGGTTTATATTTGAAGTGGAACTGATGTGTCAGGAGAGGAACCCAAATGGGGGGAGGGGTGACCTTCCAGAACCTCAGATAATCTACTAGCGCCTGAGTCTATCACAGTTCATGGCTCCACCATTTTAGTCGAGTCTAGCAAGTGAGCAAGGTGTGGCTAGTGCGTCCTATGGTCCACGTCCGTCAATATGGGCATGATCCTCTTGAGCTGGGCCGTTTTCAACAACACAATTTCACAGTGCCACATATTATTCAAATTCATTAGTTCTTGTATGTATTGAAATGATCATTAATTAGGTCTTTTTGAGTGTACATGCTAATAGGTATTCAGCACGTTACATACAATGCCTGAATTTAAAATATATTCTCCTATCCGGTTTTAAAGTATACATATAGATATGATTTTTATATTCATATATATATATGATCTGGTTATGTGAACTTTTTTTTAATGCAAGTAAGACTGAGCCTTTCCTTTTACCATATATATAGACTAGGCTATATATTTTTTATCCAATCGTGTCATATGAATTCTCTTTAAGTAGATATTTCCGAGCCTTTAAAAACCAAAGGAAGGTTGCAGGAAGTATAATCAGTGCCTTGCTCAGAGTTAAGCAGATGTAGGGATGGTAATTTTCCATAAAATATATATATTTAGATGAGTTTTTTCTGCCTATATTTCACATAATCATATCTATGTGTGTGTGTATATATATATATATATATATATATATATATATTTATTAAAAAAAACACTTTGATTTGCAAGAAAGTGTATGCCTGCTTACATCCACTGAGAAGACTAAAGAATTCTCCCTGAAAATGTACGAATAATTCTTGTCCAGAGCTTAATAATGCCACACTTTGACTACTGTGATTTAGTATACAATGACTTAAATGATCTAGCAGAATGATTACGACTACAAAACACATGTGTTCAATACATATTTAACTTATAAACGGCATGACCATATTTCTAAGTATTTTAATAAACTGGGTTGGTTAAGAATAAATCAAAGGTGAAGGCTACATTTATTAGTATTAATTCACAAAATATTATCAACCCCTCAGCCTCAATACCTCTCCTCATGGTTCCTATTTCTGAAAGATAAACACAGCCAAGCTACTAGATCAGAATCCACTCTACAGATGCCTATGCCCATATATAGATCTCAAACATATGCTCGTTCTTTCACTATCCTGGCATCACAGGCTTGGAACAAACTAGATAACTCTACTCGTCATCTAACATCAAGACTTCCCTTCTAGCTTCCTCTCCTGGATTTTTTATGTCATAAAACTGAGACAGTTCCTTCATAGCTTTTAAAAAAACATTTTTTCATATTTTTCATCAAGTTGAGATGAATTAAAATTTCTTTGAATGGTGTCTCATTGAGATCTGTAAATCTTGATTCAAGCGACATAATTAGAGAGTCTGAGTAAGGAGTAAAAAGAGCCGCTCTGTAGTAAGCAAGTGGAGTGGCCACAGGAATGTTCGAACGATGAGTTTATCTTGTAGAAGTTCTAGGCATTTTGATGTCAATTTTCAGAAAATCACATGTATCTCTTTCTTTCATAAAAATTTCAGCAAATTCTTCTTCTGATTCTCCCCTCTGTTTACAAAAACCCCCCAGAAGTTCCTTCTTTATGTGTTGATGTACAGAATGCAAGTCAAAGGGCCAGTTTCATAGTCAAATTTAGTATGCCTCAACTGCGGCGCTACACTAAGTTCATGACGACACCTACCTAGTCCAGAATGGAATGGGCCAGTTTCCTATGCGAGAACGGACCATTCCATTCTGGTTTAGGTAGGTGTCGTCATGTACTTAGTGTAGCGCCGCACTTGAGGCGTACTAAATTTGACTATGAAACTGGGCCAAAATCTACAGACTGTAATTGGATATAATTTTGAGACATGAACAATGTAGATGATGTTGCGCTGTCTAACATGGAAAGCTTGTGAGTGTGTTTCTGGGTTTGCCTCATCATCAATACTAAGAAGACTAAGAGCTTCCTTGGCCTCTTTGGCCAAAGGCAGCAATGTAAAGTATGAAATGTGTTATTTTCATTGTAAAAACCATATTGTGTTAATCCCTCTTGTTTCTATCCACCTCTCCCTGTGCCTTCTTCCTAATATAATGCAATTATCTCAAAAGTAGAGATGGGACATTTGAATCCTCAATTCCTATGGTATTCACCAAAAAAATCTCAAATCCAAATATGAAGGCCTTGACTAAAACTCCATACAATTGTAGCTGTACCTTCATCACTGAAACACTAGTCATGGGAAATGTATTAGAAAATATTTTTATTATTGTTCATGATAGTGGAAGAGACATCTGTAGTGCTCTAAATTCTTTTAACTTTGATCACATTCCATATCTAGCGCATACCTTTCAGTTGGTGGTAAAAGATGGACTCTTAAACAATAAGTTAGTTAATAAACTTAAGACGCGGTGCTAAATAATTTTATTCTTTGTACATGAAAATGTATGTATTATGCCTCTTTAATGAATAAACTAAACTAGCGCTCACCAGCAAGTCAAAAAGCAGTAGTTGGATAAGTTGAACATGTTCAGCTTTTGGCGCTGCTTACTATCCAGTAACCGACCTTGAGGGTTATGTGACACTCTCGATGCTAGTGAATAGCACTCTAGTTGCCCAGTGCAATAGTGGAATCACGGTGCAGTAGTGGATGTTATTTAACACCACATATTTATTTTGTGGTGAAATCCAATCTACACAAGCACGCAATTTGCTGTACTCTTCACTATAATCGCAGCTACCTTAACACAATGTGACATATAGGTAGCTGAAAAATGTAGCAGCTATTGCAGTATAGCATGACACAACCTTTAGTATCAATGCTTCAAGGAGGAAGTGGGGTTGTTTAGTTTGGTGACTCACACTTGGCAGCTTGCATGCGAGTGAGAAATATTTCTATAGGGTAGAGTGCAGAGTTAGCTATTTGTGAGGAACGTGGTCAAAGTATCTCACTACCAGAGGTCCCGAGTTCGATCCCTGGTGGTGCCAGATTGTATTATTATTAGCACCGTGTCTTACTACCTGTTCAGGTTATACACACTTACGCTAATGTGTAGTGGTAGGGTGATCGTGAGATAAAATGGAGGACCTACAGTTTAACGTGGAATCCAAATCACGGTGAAGGCCTGGCATTCCCCACATTCACAAGTTGTGATTAATACACATCTTGTCAGAGGTGAAGGAAGGGTTTGGTAATCAGATAAATTTGTGCCTGGACCGAGGATTGAACCCCGGACTCTAGCACAGAAGTCCGACACCTTACCCCTAGTTCACCAGATTGTAAAACAGTGGGTCTGGAATGGAGTCAACTCAACCTCTTGAGAGCAAATGAGCTACTTGAATAGAGTAGTGTTTCAGTCTAGAAAACTAAGGTTAACAGCCAAAGGGTTTGTTTGGCTGACCATATGACACCATATATTGAGAAATGTTGGCACTACTTTCGCCAACATGCGGTGGCCCTGCATGGTCGATATATAGCTCTCTTGCAGGCTGAGCCCTAGAGTTTTTTCAAAACTAAGGCCTATTTATAACTTTAAAATATAAAGGCTTAACTACCTTGTACATGCCCCTCCCCCTTTTAAAAGGGTTTACTCAAAAAATGTTTTTTTTTCATATACTAACTTTGTAGTATTATAAAGAAAATAAACCAAATATCAGCAACAAATGAACAGCAAGCAGTCTAGCCCTACTATATTTTTCAACATTATAGACTGTAGGATGTGTTATGTAACACTGATCTAATCACTTCCTCCGTGTAACACTATCTAGACATTAACGCTCATCCCTTTCCCTCCAGTGTAATGTGGTTTATGAATGACCCCTTGCTTCTAAAGTTAAGAATTGACCCAATAAATGTCAATCTTGGATGTCATTTTTTAACTCCCATCTCATGAAAATCAATCTTTATTTACTTCAAAATGACTATAAAAAATTTAAATGGGTTTGTAATAAGGGATAATGAAATTTAAAAGCAAACACATTCCTTCATAAACAGTATTTATTTGGAATTTCTCAAATTTTATCATTTTTTTAATGTATCATTTCTTAGAAACCTTTTATTTTTTGTTAAGAACTTTTGCATACTGACGATACAAAGTGTCTTAAATACATGGCACAATAAAGTAGCATGTCACTTAAAACACTGTATCAAAATAACTTGTCGATAACTTATGATCCAGCCACTTTGCGTGGGGAAGGCTTGCCACCCTCACGGAAACCATTCCTGAAACCAAGAAAAATTAGGTCAAAATTTGTTGTGTCAACTTGTGTATTATATTAGTAGGGTCCAGTAAACTAAAATTGTCTGATAAGTATTTTCATTTTGGTTCACTTCAACCAATTTCAATGTCATCAATATTTTCTTTATAAAATAGATTAATAACAGGGAAAGTAGCAAAATAGGATTACCCATAAAAGTTGTAAGAAGGGACATTTTAAAATATTTAATCAGGGGTGGGCAAATCTTTGAAATTTTCTACTTCGGTTTGAAAAATATTTATATATTTTGAATAAAAAATGTACATTTTTGTGATAAAATTATTTTATCGAGTATTTTATATAAGCGGTTAAAATATTTAATGTCAATTCGGCTTTGGTGATATATAATATATTTGATTTAATTTTGAATAAAAAAGTTTAATTTTCACACCCCTACTTTTTAATAGTTAAAAACAGGGAAAGATAACAGAATTTTCCAGAGTGATGCACTGGTGTAGAAATTGTCAAGAAAAACCCCAATAAATACAACCAATTATTATTATAAAACTTTCCCCACCACCCACTGGCAGTTTCAGCAAGTTAGGGCATCAACTAAGTGGCTGATCGATACTCAACAACATTAAATAACAAGTAGGTGACACATCTACAAGACTCATCTCACCTGAACCGCCGCCGCACAATCTTGAGGAAGCGCATTCTGCCAGTGCCAGTAGTCTTCCTGCGCTTGGCCTTCACACTCCAATTGTCTTGGGGAAAAACATAATTAAATCACACAGTGATAGAACTATGACTTCCCACTAAACCTTCTTAACTAGAAACTGCGCGTAAATATACCATGGATAATCATGAAGTGAAACATGCAAATTTAATATTTTATCTAGGTTTGAATTAACAAGTTTGTTTCAAATTATACCTGCATGTTTAAAACTAAGACTTGGCGTGTGAAACAACCTTTCAAAAATATAAACATACACCCTCTATGGTTGGGTCCAAATTCAGCAATAAATAGTTGTGGCATCTACATCAAATTTTCTATAGGGGTGAACCTAGCTTTTTAGTGATAAGAGCTGCAGGTGAAGCAGGTATACAATGATTATACAGGTTGCCGAGAGTAATTTATAAGAAGAACAAGGTACCAGAAAACTGGAGGAAGAGAGTTATAATACTTTATTTCAAGAAAGGAAACAAAAAGAGGTGTACAAATTACAGGGAGATAGCACTGATGTGCCACTGTACAAAAATACATAAGATACTGGAAAAGAGAATAAGAAATTAAAGGAAGGTGGAGATGAACAGCACAGATTTAGGGAACAAAGGCCTACAGTGAACTTAATCTTTGACATATGACAGCTGATAGAAAGAAGGTATGAATATGGATGTAGAGAAGGCATATGATAGTGTGGATAGAAATAAAATATGGGACACAATGGAGGAGGAAAAAATGGAAAGAGGAGTGGAAATGAGAGTAAAAAGCATGTATGAGGTTGAGAAAAGTTGTGTTAAGACTGAAAGGTTCCAAATAAAAAACAGTGACAGGAAAAGTAAGGGAGGAAAGAATGAAAGTCATGATGTTTGCTGATGACTTGATGGTATGGGGGGAGAAGGAAAAGGAAGTACAGGAACTACAAGAATGGAATGAGGAAGTAAAAGAATGTGGAATACAATTTATCATGGCTAAGTGTGAAGTGACAGTAATGGCAAGGAAGATGATATGGCCTAGTAAAGCTATAAAGTTGGATGGAGTAGAGCTGATAAAAGTACAGAACATAAAATATCTTGGAAGCAAAATTGAGGCAAAAGGTGAAAGTAGAAAGGATGTAATGTGAAAAGGACAGCAGGGAGTGTTGTTTTATACGTGTGTAACCAAAAAAGAGTGGGGATACAAGGAGTATATGAGAGAGTAGAGGTAGCCAGATTGAAAAGGTATGTGCATATAATGATGGAAAAAGAGAGAATAGAAGATGAAGGCATTTAACTAAACTGACCCGGCCACAGGCTGTAAAGTTGATGATGATTTTATAATTAATAAAATGCAATGATGCCATGAAATGCAGGGCTGTGGAGCCTTCAACTGTTTTATTTTTCTAATGTTCGACGCTGACGTCTTCAGAAATTGCTAATATATATTAATTTTAGTAATAACAAATTTACTATACAGTAAGATTACTTCATGGGAAACTTCTCTGACATTGTGAATTTATATTTGAACAAATTTGTCAATCCCAACTAGAAATACTGGTCTAAGGAATTGAAAAAAGTATAAAATTAAAATGATATATTTACCATAATAATAATAATCTTAAGTTTTTATTTTGAGTCTGTGTCAGTACATTTTTACAACCTCGACCCCATTCAAAATTGCTTCAGACACCAAGATTGACTCCCGACACCACAGCAGTGGTGTATGGTATGCCAATTTAATGTGGATTTGGAAACAAAATATTACCAATGTGTGTAGGAAAAAGGCCTCAAAGGAGATGGAAGGAAAAGATAACAGCATGTGTGAGTAAGAGAAGAATGGAAGCAAATCAAGGAGGGAGAATGGTGGAAGGAAAGAGGAAGCATTATACTAAACTGACCACTCAGACCAGATCACAGGCTGAAAACTGTACTCCTACAGGTACACATTCTAGTTTAGGTAACAATGCACTAGAGTAAACAACTATTTGGGTGCTAGGCCCTACCTGAAAAAAATTAAAAGAAAAATAAGCTATTTAGTTAAAACTTACAGGATCTTAATTTTCTACTAGGATATCCACATTGTGCACACTGTGATTTCTGGATGTGATATGATGAGCGACCACAGCGCCGACAAAGGGTGTGTGTCTTATTGCGCCTTTTACCAAAACTGGAAGTACCCTTAGTCTGTAAAAATAAATTAGGTTAAAGTTTAAATTAATTAGGCCTAAATGGTTTCACAAATTAGTTGAAACAGGAAGAGTATGTAGAATGTAAATTGACATTAATAAGCTGAAGATAACAAGGATAGCACATAGCCATTTTCTGACTAATTACAAACTATCATCCTATCACATAATAGGATCCATAGAATTAAGAGCCGATTTAATATGGTACTCTACCATTAAATACCTACAAAGCAATGTGTGAGCGGCGAAAAATTGTTTTACTTAGCTCTTTAATCTGGTAAGAAATAAATAAGCTATCCTCTATTGATCATGTTCAAATGCTTTAAAATATCAAGAATGATTTGGGGTCTAGTTTACTTAATAACAAAAAGACTTTGGTTCAAGACCCAATACATAAATTATAATTGACGATTTCTTGAATTAAACAATAAGTTGACTGTTCGCAAACAAATACATTCTTCACATTTATGTCATGTGTCGTACTAAGTAAAAATAGCCATGAATTATAATTTAGAATGTTCATTTTAACCATCTTACACATTAATCTTTCAATTTGTAGACATGTGGAAGGTTAGGTTTTTAATAGGCAAACTGGCCATTAATTTTAGCAAATTATGATAAACTAAAAATACATTTGAGTGTTTTAGTCTTGATTCCTTCGGTAAACGGTCAAACATTATGCTATGCACAGGATGCATAATGCACTCACATGCAACATTTCATTTATTTATTTAGCACTGCATCTTACCACTTGTTCAGGTTGTATGCTTAAGTACTAATTAGGCTAATGGGTTAGGAATTGGGAAGGTTGAATTTAGAGGAAGAAACAGCTGTGCTCTAATTCACAATGTACTGTTATTCATTTTTGGACAAGTCAGTGTTTACATGTTATTAAACAATTTAAAACATAACCATTAAAATAAAAACTATGAACAAAAAATATATATCTGGTATTTAATGTGTCTCAAGTTACATTCACCATTAAATATTAATGTTCAAGCAAGCTTCGAGTGAACTTACAAATGAAGCCACAGTGGAAGTTAATGGGAAGTTATATCAGATAAGTTACAAGGGAAGTATTAAGTTTATGAAAATTAAACCAAGGCCTCCCGAAATGACACTCCATTGCCTCTTACTTAAGATGTAAAACTAATGTTAGTACCGGTAAGCTTACTGGCATCAATGAACAATTAATAATATGTAATGCACCTAAGGAAATGGGAAGGTAGCCATTTCTGGGAGACAACTACATTTTTTATAAGGTAGGTACTATAAAAATAACTATGATTAAAAATATATTTAAATTTGAATTTTCCAAACTACGTAATAGGTAATAATCCTTATTTCCTACAGCCTCTATAAAATATTCAATGTGTTATTTTGAGTGCTGTGGTTTTCGGAGGAATTTCTTTTATGAAAATATGTCTGTGGAAATAATGGATCTCTGAACATATTCTGCACCCCTGCTCTAGTGTCCTTGGTAAAATAAATCAAGGTGACCTGGTGGTCTAGGGGTGAGGTGTCGGACTTGTGCTGGGAGTCCGGGCTTCAATCCTTGGTCCTGGCACAGATTTATCTGATTACCAAACCCTTCCTTCACCTCTGACAAGACATCTTGTGAATGTGGGTAATAACAGGCCTCCACCATGGTTCGGATTCCACGTTAAACTGTAGGTCCTCCATTTCATCTCACAATCACCCTACCATTACACAAATAAGTGCGTATAACCCAAATGGGTATTAAGACGCAGTGCTAATAATAATAAAATAAATCAAATATCTAAATATTGTGCCATTACAATAAAAAAAGGAGCACAAAATGGGACAGATTAAGTGAATTATAACCAACTTAATTTGTGTTGTGAAATCTGATAGAAGTTTTGAAAAGTAGGCTATTAGGTTACTTAAGCTTACCAGTGAAAAAAAGTAGTAAACAATGATAGGCGTTTAAAATTTGTCTCACGAAATAATTATTTAAAAGAAGGCATCAAAATAATTTGTGTGTAATGTAGGCCTATAGTTATAGGCAATAAGGTGGATTTTTTTCTACCACCTTTGGAAGCATTTTCGAATCAAAGGCATCTATTTTGAAAGTCAATGTTTAAATATTATCAATATTATATAAATCTATAAATACCAGTACTCAAACATAACTTTTGTCATGAACCATTTTTTTAACTAAGTTTAAATAATATATACAATTTACAAGTTATAAAAGCAGTTAAACTGCACATTTTAAGCATAAGATGGGCCAACATGTTATTTTTTATTCCTTCAATGGCACTGAAGACATTTTCTTCAATAAGCCAGGAACACTTATGTTCGATTCACTCCTGTTGCTACTTTCTTGATTTTTCTATGCGTTCAATCCAGGTATGACCCACATAACCTAGCCCTAATGCAACACAAATCTCATCTACGAGATAACCGGGCAGACATATTTTGTTCATCCCTACACCAACATACATATATATTTAGAATCAAACTAAACAGCTGCCTATACAAAGTAACGTTGTCTGAATGTAATACGTGAACTAACTTACTGCTCTGGGCTGAGGACGTAAAGATAAGATACAGGATATTTCAATGTGTGCAGAATAGAAAATGATTCCGCTGTAAATATTGACGCTTCTTACTGTAGTCTGACCATAATTAATACTGTCATAGAAGGCCACACCCACTAGGGCTAGCTCCTCTCCACTCCTAACACCATCTGTAAATCTAAGTCTGTATCTACCCCATCTTTCCTTCATATAGTACCTTACTGCATTTGACTTCTGTTCGATCTGAAGAGTAACTCTTTTTACTCCTGAAACAGGAAGAGACAACACCACTGGCACGTCCCGAAGGGCATCATGCCACCCAGTGATACACTGTACAGCATAAGAGAAAAAAATTTACTGACGCAGTTCATTCAAACCCAAAAAGCTTACCACCGGGCATGTTTTGTTTGATCAATATTATTTAGTCCGAACATAATTTGTAGGGATATGAAGTCTGTGCCGCAGATAACTCAAGGTTGAACAATCTTTAGTAAAAAAGCTTGTCCGCCAAAAGACAATGCCTAAGAAATAAAGGGAGTTCTCCCACTTCAGTAAGGAGTGCATTGGTTGGTGATATACGACAAGCACCCAGACACAGTTTTAAAGCCGCATATTGGATCTTATCCTGCTTTGCTAGTGTAGATCGTGATGCAGTGTGATATAAAAAGCACCCATACTCCAATCGAGAGCATATAAGCCCACGGTACACTTGTCATTGTATATGGGTGGGAGACCCCAAGAGGTACCCCACCATTGATCGCATAAGCCTGTCACATATTCCTAATAATTTCAAAATATAAGGGAGCCAAAAGCCCTTCATGTCTAGTGTCATGCCTAAAAAGCGCCGCATTGGCTGTACCTGAATTAGACGTCCTTTATAAACTAGTCTAATAAAGTTATCTCACACTATGTCGGGTGAAGATGACCGCACAACATTTGAATGCATTTAGAGTCAAAGAGTGGGCTGTCAACCAATTTGAAAGCAAAGGAAACACTGATTGTAACTTACCCGCCTCCTCTGACAAGTTACAAGACCGAAAGTATATTACCACGTCATCCGCATACTGTAAAGTCATTACTCCAACCGGAAAAAAGCTATCAATATTGTTTGAATAAACTGTTTTTTAACAGAGGAATGAAAACTGATCCCTGCGATAGGTCCCTTTGTTGAGTTCGAGATGATCTAGCTTGTCCTATCTTTACAACGAAATAAATAGCTTAACCAACAACACATTTTATGTATATCGAGGAAAAAAAGCTGATACAAATGAGTTTTGTGATATAGCAATTTGAATATCAGAAACCAATATAGAGGCTATTAAGTGTGGAACATCACTTCCTAAGCCCAAATTGCATAGAATCGAGTTAGTTTTTCCCCCCAGAAATCGTTCCAAACGAGGTTTAACTAGTTTAACTAAGTGTTGCATGATTTTACCAAAACAGAACAAAAATGTAATAGGCCAATAAAAACTTGTTAACTCCGCACCAGTTTTAGAATAGGAATCAGAAAGAAATTTTCCATGCAGGTGGTATAACCGCCTCCTTCCACAGAATATTAAATATCTCTAGCAGCGCTCGTCAAGAAATACAATTTTGTCAACATACCATAGGACACAAGTGTCTGGAACAATTGCAGTGTCACACTCAATTCAATAACAGTAAAATATTTATTGAGCTCAGGAACACTCAAATTGGGGGATTATAACAAGGGGGCACATAACTGAATCCAGTATCACACTAGAAGCGAACAACTCTGCTCATACCTCTAAGTCAACAGTAGGGAACCCAAAGTTTGAACAATACCCTTGAACCATTTGATTCTACATCAAAACTGTGTCAGAGATGCATCTTGGGGGAGTAGGTGAGGGAAGAGACTCGCAATATTAACGCCAAGAAACACGTTTGCTACATAGCAAAGTTCACCGCGTAGCAGCTGCTATACGACAGTAGCTTTAATAATTTATCGAGCTAATATTTTGTTTGGAGATATAATGATAACCTCCTTTGAGTGATCACTTTAGAACATGAGACCGTCCACCATGACCAACATGTTATTGTCAACAAATGTCAAAATATACTATTGAGTACAATTTGGTTGGTGTTTACTGTTATAACATATGCCAAAATATACTATTGAGTATCATTTAATTGGTGTTTACTGTTTTATTTATTTTTTTATGAAAAAATATGGCAAGTAGCTCATGAACTAATTTATGACTATTCAAATTCCACATGGCATAAACTAAGGTTAGTTAATTGTTACAAAATGTAGATTTCGAAAAAAACAGGAAAAATAAAATAAATGTGCTATTTAATCTAACGGATGAATAAGAATCTGAGTGAAAATATAACTAATAAATTGTATAAATAGAAAAGGTTAAGATTAACTTACTCAAATATGTTGGCATCAATACATATAACATGTGAAATAGCCCCTAAAAATAATGTTATTTAACATATTTAAAAAGAAAAAATAATATATACTATATTATTATAAAGGATGGTTGAAATACTTATCGATACTAAATGTATTTAATTATAACGTAAAAATTACCATTTTGCCAGCCTCCTTGCTGGAAAGAGATCAGAACGACCTTAATACTAAATATGCTAGCACAGTTATTTTCAGAAAATGTAAGCGAGTTAAGGATTTGTTTGTGACTCAAGTAGGCTGTGTTGAAAGATGGGAATTAGTAAAGAGATAGATGTTAAGAGTATCATTAAAGCTCTTAGTAGCTAGGGCTAGTAAATAAAATTTTCAAATCATTGAAACCATGTCAATATTAATATATTCAAAAATTTTGTTAAGATAATCTTGATTTTTAAGTATTATCACGTAACCATGTAGATACCTATTACAGAAAATCACACTTAGATGCTAGCTTATAATTATATCCAATTTGAAGATTTTTGTCTAGGTTGGAACCAAATTATTGTTTTATTTATAATTATCGTATTAATTTAAAATTTTGGTATACTTTTCCTAGCGCTCCTATTTAAACTGTACCTTTTTTTTGTAAAAAGCATAGATAGGTTTAAAGTATTGCTTATATTACGTTTTTAAAGAATGTTCAAATTTAAACAAACATAAGAAAAGCGCGCTGCGTCAACGTCAACGTCAATTTAGTTAGTTTCTCGTTTGTATTTTGTGTATCGCTTCGCTAAATTTTATGTCCACCTCAATCAAACTTTCAAACCACAGACTGCCATATAAAATAATTGGATAGGTACTAATTTCATTTAAAAGGTAGCTATATAAGTATTAAATGTTTTAGTGGAAATATAAATTAAATTTGTATCTCATGAATCGATATGAGTTGTTCTGGCTATAATGTTATGATCTTTTAACTGGTTATCCTATCTTTATTTATTCATGCCCTACTTTGTAACTACTGAAACTGTCAATAAAATCATAATTTTGTAACTTTTTTTTTTTAGGAAAAGATTAATGCAGAGCTTTATTCATATTTATTTTGCTAGTTAAAAATGTGAAAACGGCGGTATACTGTTTGGGCGCTTGTAGGCCTACATCACCAAACAATGGCCTTACTGAAACGGGTAGCTCCCTTTATTTCCTAGGCGGCGTCTGTTGGCGGAAAAGTTTTTGATTAAAGATTTCTCAACCTCGAGTAAGCTGCGGCGCAGACTTCGTACTCTTACAAATTATTTTCAGACTAAACTCTTGCTTAAACAAAACCTGCCCATATCAGGTAGATAGTTTTTTTGGGTTTTAATGAGTTGTGCCAGTATTTTTTTTCCTTCCGTATCTTGTATAGTGTATCACTGAGGAGCATGATGACCTTTGCGATATGCCAGTTGTGTGATTTATTCCTGATTTAGTTACTCTTCCGATCGACCAGAAGTTAAATGTAGTAAGGTATATGAAGGATAGAGTAGGTACAAACTTATATTTATAGATGGTGCTAGGAGGGGAGGGGAGCAGAGCAGAGCCAGCCCAAATGGGTGCAGCCTTCTATGACAGTAGTATTAATTATGGTCAGACATATCGACTACAATCTGACACATCAATATTTACAGCGGAATCATTTGCTATTCTGCAGACATTGGAATAGCCTGTATCTTATTTTTACGTCCTCAGCCCATAGCGGTATTGTGTGACTCCCATAGCGCTTTGGAATCTATAAGCGGCTTGTTAGGGCTTTCATCACACCCATTGATAATTCAAATACTCGACGGGAACGCCTCTCTTCCTGCTAGGGGCTACAAATTGAGGTACCAATGGATTACTTGTCATTTGGGTAAAATGGGTAATAAGTGAGTAAATAGTTTGGCATCTAGTGTAAATTACTTTCAATTGTACATGAAATCCTGCAACCATATAGCAATTCTATACCGAGGCTAAAACTCAGAAGTCAGCTTAAATAGATCGAATGGTGGGAGACCTCATGCCAGCAGAAAGCCAAATGCTACCACGAGGTCTGTGATACTAAATTATACACACCATGGTTTTCAGGAGTTAAGGGCACCTGTAAGTTTATTTGTACTTAAATCCGCCTTCGGTTTGGGCACACCACTTGAAAGCTTGGCTTTATTTGATGTGCAAGGTTCTGTCTTCACATTTTGTGGTTTGCCATGTTCCTGAAACATTAGAACATATATTTATGACTTGCCCTGTACATCAGTTAGCACAGGTAAAATACATTCTTAATTATATTACATACTTTTCTTTAGTTAATATGTTACACTCAGACATCGTTACTTTGTATAGCCGGCTGTTTAATTTCCTTCTAAATATAAATATGTCTGTGTAAGTACGAACAAATGTCTTCCTGGCTATATCATAGATGATTTGTATTGAGTTAGGGCTAGGTTATGTGGCTCATACCTGGATTGAACGCATAGAAAAAGAAAATCAAGAAATTAGCATTATGAGTGAATCAAATACAGGTCTTCCTGTCTAATGTATGAACATGTCTTCAGAGCCATTGAAGAAAGGAAGAATGTGAAAATTGAAATGTCAGCAAATTAGGTGGTTTGGAACTGTATTTTCTGTTTTAATTCATTATATTTTTCTGAATTCTACACATTTTTTTAAAATTTTACATATTTGACTCTTTTTTAAATTAGGGTATTTTTTATTTATTTTTTGAGGACAATACTTTTAAATGATGTGTCATTAATTTTCAGGCACCCTGTACTTTCATAAAGGAAGGTATCCAGTGAAGGGATGGCAGTGAGCAAAGTTCAAGTCTTGCATAGGCCTACTAGATTTGTCAGAGGAAAACAGTTGTAGTAACGTAACTTTGTGTCTGACTATTCTTGTGCTGTGAAGGGAACAGCATATTCTCTTATTGTAGCAACATAATTTCTCACAAGCACCCCATTTTTTTTAAAAAAAGGATTTAATTCTGTGTTGGCAAAATTTTCATGGGCCCACTCCTGGCAAAAGCCTCAATTAATAGGCCTACAATTTTCTTAATAGCAATTTCTACATATTATGCACTCTCTTTGTCTTCAATTGGTTTTCACTGAAGTTGTGCAGAGATTTCTTTAACTTTTTCCTTCTTGTGTTAGGTGGTTTAGTGATATTTTTGCATTTTATTTAAACTCATTTTTGGATTTCACAATTTTTTTATGGATCTTTTTCTTGTAAATTTGACATCACTGTCTCACTCTGAGTACCACTTCTTTGTCTAACATTTAAACTGCATTCTGCATTTACAGACACTGGTGACACTTAAGTGTGATTATTGTGGGTAAAATTCAATTTGAAGTTGATGGCTGGGCAATCTTTGATGTTGAAGTTTGTTCAATCCTAAAAACTGGTGAGAGCTGTGCTGTTGAAGTTGCCGAAAGCCGAAAGCAACAAGTCCGTTACTAGCTGCCTGCATGGCAATCAAACCACGGCAGCCACTTTTAAAATATGTTCTTTTTCGACCAAATCAATATCATAACTTGTTTTTGAGTCTTAACTTTACTTTAGGTTCAATAAACAAATCAATTATACCTATCTAAGTGAGAGTGAGAAGTCTTGAAAATATAAATGTATAACATACAAAGAAACAAAAGACTAAAACTACAAAGACAGGCAACGGCAATAATCTTATATCTAAGAGGATGCTTATAACTGACACTAACTAATCAAAACACAAGCTGTCAGATCCTACCTGTCTGTCGTCTGATACTACACGACTCCCTTATACCTTAAAACAACCAATAACATGCAAAAGGAAGAGAGAATATTAACTTTGGTCTAAAACCAAATGCTCTTGATTAACTAAGAATATTGAGCAGTTTAGGCTTAAAAATAGGAATGTTTGATTATAGTATGTATTTTATACTTTAACAAAATATGTTTGAGGGTCAAAGAATAATTATCTCCAAACAGTGTTTTAAATGCTATAAATACAACCTGAAACTTGATTACCATTATTACTAGATGTTCTGTTTTATGACAGGTCCATTCTTTTTGTCAGTGAACTTAGACCGCCAATCCGCCGTGTCCTTTGCTTCCTCCTTCAGCTCCAAGAATATTATTTTTTATTTCAAATATTCCAATTAAATGAAAATAATAAAAAAATTAAAATAGGTAAAAGGGTTTAGTTAAATTTTGCTAATTTAATGGCATTAGGGTATTTCTGCTTTACTGGATCCTTAGGATAAGTTAACGTGCACTATAATTTTATGAAATTCTTGGGTATATCTCTGTGTGTGTTATTTTTGTATTATTTTGTTCAATTATATATGTTTTAATTTGTCTGCAGGCCTGTTTTTCTAGCATAGGACCTATTCTCAAATACTCAAATACACCAACAAGTAGGTCCTACAATGTCTAGCTCTGATGAGTTCGGAGAAAACCAAACAGCACCACTGACGATGATACAGTTTGAAAGAAATGTTTTGGCTTCTATTTCTGATTTGTCAAACGTAAGTTAAAACAATGTTGTTTTATAATTCTAATTCCATTACACACATCTGGTATAGTTTGAAATTATTGGGCTTGTAAAATCTGATTTAAGTGCTATGCTAATTGATCTATAGATTTAATTAAAAATTATTATAATTATTATTTTATGTGCATAGTGAGCCAATATGATAAAATGTATAGTATTTTCTAATTTATTATTACTAACTAAGTCCATATTATTTTATGAAAACAATGATTGAATCTTAAAATCAATCAGTGTATATCCTTACTTTCACATTTAATAATATTGTGAATCGTGAATTTAATTTGAAAAGGCATTACCATACCGCAGGTACCTTTTTCTTTGACCCCGTATCTTTGAAACACACAGATTATGCAGTTAGTTGTGCTAAAATATATTCAAAAAAACATTCACCTGTAGAAAAACAAACAAAAATTAAGCTACTGATATTTTAAATTAAGCTATAAAAAATAAATTTGTTGAGTAATTTTATGATGTTTCATTGTAATTGTTTTATGTGAACTTGAAAGAATTAAACAAAAAATAATGTTCATACATACAGTATGTAACTAAAGTATTTACTAAACTTTATTTATTTGACTGTCATTAGTCACATTCCCTGTAACTTGTTGGGTTTGCTGAACTGCTATGCTTATCGTGATTAGAATATTAGAAGAGTTTTTAATCCATTAGATTATTAATATTTTAGAAAATAATTGAGTCACAGATCATAGTGCGGTTGTCTTAAATATTGTTAGTTAAATCTACCCTACAAACCTGCAGTAAAACCACGAAAAACTTTGTGTAGACTATGTAATTAGTAGAATTATCAGGGATGTAAAATTTAAAAAATAAGTTTTTTTCTTGTCAATTTAATAATTTTTTTCACCAGGAATTGGAGTTTCTTGGTTTCTCAGCTCTCCCCAGTTTTAATGTTGACAGCACTCATCTAGATAGCAACACCCTTATTATCTTGCTGACCTCACTAATCAAGGTCACATGGAGGCTGGCTCGACGCCTCCAGACAAATGTCATAGTGCACCAAGAGAGGGAATCTAAACATTGCAGGGTGGCTGATGATAATTCCAGTCTCAAGGTGAATTCCAAATTACACAGTTGATAAAATTAAATAATCTTTGTTATTCATTTATTCCCTTCTTATTTAGCTTTAGTATTTTATGATGACATGTTTCGGTGTTAAAGGTTACACCATCTTCAGGTCTTAATTATGACGACGATTGTTTATTTTAATACATATTATCAAAAGGGTTGTGAAATTTTGAATTATTATTATGTAATATAATATTTTAAAATATTACATAATGATTTACTAAAAATATACTATATGTTGTTTCTAACAAGATTAGTGAAAATACGATATAATAGGCCTACTTAAATATTTTTTTAAATCTTTGGAAAATGTCTTGATTAATATAAACAGTGATAAAAACTATTAAATTCTAATAACATCTTTAAGAAGTATTTTTTGCTTACTAAACTTTGATAATAATAATCATCTTCATCACCGGTTTTTGACGTTTTCGCCTCTGTGGGTCGTCTGGTACATACTCTTTCAGTCCTGTCGATCTTTCCAAATTTCTCCTTCAGTCACACGTCTCCAGTCCGCTTCTTTAGCTTCCATGTTGTTCTGCGCTTGGACCATCCATCTTGTGAGTGGTCTTCCAATAGGTCTTATACCCTTCTCTTTGTTCTGTAAGGCTTTCTTAAGCCTTCTGTACTCCTCTATTCTCATCACATGACCTAACCACAGCAATCTTTTTCTCATCATTGACTCTTCTAATTCTAAAGGTATAACTCTTAAATATCCCTAATTATATCATTCCTGATCCTGTCTCGTCTTGTTACATTCTCAATGCATCTCAGGCACCTCATCTTTGATGCCTGAAATTTACTTAAATATTTTATTGTTCATTTGATTGATAATAAAAGGGAAATGTTGCATTTTCATTTCTGTTGCTGAGAATTAAGCTGTGTGTATAAACCGAACGGGTAGTAAGACACGGTGATGATGATACTAATAATAATAATAATAATAATAATAATAATAATAATAAGAAAAAGTTGGCTCACCCTAACACTTATGGCACTAATGAATTCAAAACTAAAGAAAGAATAAAATCTTATTTAATTTTCAAAATATAGAATTAAATTAACATTATTTTTCGAATGGACCCTTACAAGTATTTTAGAGATCTTTTCTTTTAGACCAGTGTTTTCCTAACTTTCTCCAACTGTGCACCTCTAACCAAAGTCACCCCTTCCAGCTCTTTATATAAAGAAAAAGGAAACAAATACCTGATATTTCATAAATTATAAGCCATTCAAAAAATTTTTAAAGCTCTATTGGTAAGGTAATCAAAGCCCTGACAAGGGAAACGAAAGGCTTACAAAAACCCATGACATTACATCACAATCTGTACTAATTTGTTTATCAGATTTGATATTATTCAAAAATATTGTATGATTAATAAAACTCTGTGGAACATCGAATACCCTCTGAAATCCTTTGTGTACATGTACTACTGTTTGGGAACTACAGTTCTGTATCATATCGGCTAAGCCAACTTTTAGATATTAATAACAATCAATTAGAATAAGAATTTAACTATCATGTTTCGAAACGAATGGTTGTATTTTTAATATGAACTGTGGAATGTATGTTATGCACTATTTATGCATCGTGCATGAATACAACCTAACAGGGAATACAGTATTTTCCGGTAACTTACAATTATCTGGTCGATTGTGAAAGCAGATACTTGTTTTTATTACGATAATAAATATGAAAATTAAGATGATTGCTAAAATAGACAAATTACTTAAAATTTTCTAAGTCTTGTCATTATTTTAGTTTGAATGAGATGGTACTATAAATAATAAAAAGCCACCTACAACAGTCATGTCAAAAATAAAAACATTAGAAAAAACTGACTTTTATTTGAATAATAGCGCACATTAAAACACATTTTCAATATGCGTTTATCCAGTCGATCTTATTAACTAAGGATTATTTGTGTAGGCCCAAGTTCAGCTGTTGAAGTCTGACGTTTCCAAGAAGGAAGAGCAGTTGTTTACTTCTGACAGTAAACACAAGGAACTCAAAATAAAATTTGACAAGGCTCAACGTGATTTAAAGCATGAAAAGGAAGAGGTAGGATTTTGTTCTAAAGATGAAAACTTTAATCTAGTGACACCTAGTGATGTTTTATGTGTATTTATCTAAAATGCATGACATATTTTAAAAATTTCCAGCCTGTTTGACAAACTTGACTCCAAGTACCCAACTTAACTCGCTTCGGTAGCCACATGGTCTAAGGCGCTACTATCGCAATAGACGAAGACAGGGAGATCAGGGTTCAATCCTGGTCAGTTGTATTGAGGCGGGTTTTACTAAATGTTTTTTCACTCTACCTCCACACAAATGTGATTACACTTCCTCTAAATTCAACCTTCTTAATCCCTAACACATTAGTTTAGTTGGTACACAGGCGTTATTATTATTATTATTATTATTATTATTATTTAACACCGCATCTTACTACCTGTTTGGGTTATACGCTTAAGTACTAATTACGCTAATGGATTAGGAATTGGGAATGTTGACTCTAGAGGAAGTGAACCCACATTTTCTTAGAGGGAGAGTGGGAAGCCATTTAGGAAACCCACCCCCAATTCTTCTGAACAAGATTCGAACCTCGATATCCCAGTCCAAGGCAGTCTAGCTCAACACGACTAGTGTGTTAGCTAACTACGCCACCGAGGCGGGTCACAAGCGTATAACCCAAACAGGTAGATATGGTGCTAAGAAAAGTGCCCAACTTGGACTTAAATCTAAAGCAACTGGTGACACATAGTGCTGGTAGTCTGCCCCAGTTCTAAGATGTACCCAGTCGAAGATCGAACTATCTCATCTCCATCATCTTCTCCAGATATTGTCCATGGCAACCAGTGGATTCCGTAGAGCTTCTCGGGGTTAACTAATTAATGGTGGGGATGGAGAACATAGCCGATTAAATAAGTAGAAATTTATGAAATGGATGCTGAAGTTTTATTTTAAATAAACATTAAAAGACATGTTTAACCGCTGGTTATATAATTTTTTTAAAAAATTACTAAATACATAAATATGTATAAATTGTTAATGTGGTGGTAATTTAGCCACCTGGTCTCCATTTTCTCCCACTCATCTCTAAATCCTCCTTGACCAACACGTAAAGAACGTGACTACTCATACTTCTGAATATAGGTCTTATCAATTTGCGTGCTAACCGACAAGTGTCTTGCGTCTGACGTTTCCCTTCCACATAATATCAAACGCCAGACGCTAAATTAGATGTGCTGATTGGCTAGCTGTTCACGCCATACCTCCCCTTTTCACTGTGAAACCACACATTCAAACCAAAGGTACATCTCACATCTTCCGGGTACAGATAAAATAAAACAGCACGGTGCCTAGGAGTTAAAGGTAAAAGTAATAAATTTAGAAGATGCTAAGATTCCAACAAAGACTTTACAAGAACGAAAACTTCTAGATTTAAAAGTTAAAGGCCTAAAAATGAAGTTAATGAATTGAAATAAATTTAAAACATATATTGCTTACAACTTTGGTTATAGTTTGGACAAATTAAAATTAACATTAAACCCCACACTTTCTTATGATTAAACATCTGATAATAATATAGAGATTAAATTAGGCCTAGACGATTGGAAAACAATAATGTACTATAAATGTAGTACTCTCAGTATCTTGATTATATTATTATGTTTACTAATAAACTAAAGGGGGGATTTTGGTAAAATGATATATAAAATGTTACTAAATGTCTTTGAATATTATAATACTTGCGAACCTACTACAACCATAATGAATGTAGGGGTTTTAAGAATGGTATTAAATTAACAAAATAAACAATGGCAGACTAATATATGTAAATGAAATGGTCGAGAGCTAAGGGTCTAAAACCTTGACCACTTTACAAAGAGATTCTCAGTAGATCCTTGACATTATTCCTCAAACAATCATGCATGTAAGCAATTGAGATGATAAAGGCACACACGGAATCACTTATACAAGTGTCAGACTTACAGCAGAGCAACTTGAAATAGACTCATGTTGGTGGGCACGTGGTCTAGTTTCCTGGTGATATAGGTTGGGATTCATATCCTGACAGGGTGAGGGTGGTTTTCCCTAAATGGTTTTCCACGCTCAATCCATGAAAATCAGGGTATATTTCATCTAAAACTCATCTTTACTCATCCTCACCCTATTAGTGTAATTAATATATATATATATATATATTGTGGATATATATATATATATTTTGTGTGCATATAACATGAACAAGTACCAAAAGGCGGTGGAAAAAACCCCCAACTAGACCAAGGATTTTCATAAAATAAAACATTTTATGAAGTTTATATTTAATCCAATAAAGATTGGCAATTTGAATATTACTTTAAATAAAAGTGTCAATTAATATTTGTAATTCAATACCACAAAACGCCGACTGCCGTTCACTGGGGCTATGTTTTTAATAGCTTTAAGAAGTCGACAATCTCACACCATCATTAAATTTGGCATTAAAATAATTGGTGATGTATGAACCTGGGCCACAGACAAGTAAGAAACAGACTCTCAACCTTACGGGGGTTTTGCTGCGCTCCTTTTGCCAGCCTGAGTTCTTCAACACTGGGCTTCGCTAGTAGATGATGATAGGACTAACCGCAGAGATACTAGTGTTAAAGATACTCAAGCTGTCAAAAGGGGCACAACCATTTTAACCTGGAGGTTGAGTGTCTGGTATATTATTTGTCTGTGCCCTAGGCAAAGGTTTTACCTGGGTAGCTCATTAGTAGAGAATTGCCATGAAGTTGGCTTAAGTTTGATTCACACTCAGGACTGTGCTGTTAGCGCTGTTTTGCTCATCGTCAGCAGTAGACATGGATCAAACAGAGGAAGATGTGATTGTTGCATGTGGTCTTTGTCTTATTTCACTTGATAAAAAGAGGAGAAAACGAAGAAAATACTGGGTTTATTATTTGTTTAGAGCAAGAGGGGGAGAGTTCCACAATGTATTTGAGCGACTCAGAGATTACCATCAAAAGTTTCACAAATATTTTAGAATGAGTGTCCTGAAGTTTGTAAACTTACAGAAACACATTCAGTTTTTCAGATATTTCCTTTCAAATATTTTCTTTAGTGAGATTATTATCATAATTTTTATGCTGCAAATTATACAAGCATTCATACTCTTGAACCAACATTACTAAGTTTTCTTCATCCATAGTTTTGATTACCAAACCCTTCCTTCACCTCTGACAAGACACTTGTAAATGTGAGTAATGCCAGGCCTCCACTGTGGTTCGGATTCCACGTTAAACTGTGGGTCCTCCATTTCATCTCACAATCACCCTACTATTACACATTTGTGTAAGTGCGTATAACCCGAACGGGTTGTAAGACGCGGTGCTAATAATAATAATAATAATAATAACATAGTTTTGGATTATTGAACACAGTTGTGTTAACAATGTTGGAATGTTCTGCACTCACTGTCAGATTGTAAATAAGAAGCTTCGCGAAGGTTCGCCGCTTGCGGAAGAAGCCGAAGTAGGTGAAACGACACTAAGACGACATCATCTGCATTCACTCTGATAGGACTGTGTTGGGACCGTGCTGGACCGTGACCTTGGGAAATCACTTTTGAAATGCTCCAAGACGACACAGTCACAGCACGGCCTGAGCACAGTCCTATGAGGGTGAATCAAAAATGGTCCTACAAGGTAACTCATATGGGAATGACCTGTTCGAGATAGTTGGCAGCACGGCACATTCCCAGCACAGTCCTATCAGTGTGAATCAACCTTTAGTCTTGTAGAAAGATATCATTTATCAGTATATATATATTAGAAAAACAATATTACTGATTTAAACTTGTACAAATAATATTAAATATTTCAGGTGTCCAGCAACCTGGAAGACAGGGACAAGTCAGGGAATTTTGTTGGTCTTAGAAAAGTCAAGTAATTTAAAAAAAAAAAAAAAATTAACATGGTCATTAAAGAATATATAACTTTAATTTACAATAATCAAAATAACATTCTGGTTAATACTCACTGCTAATCCCTTTTAACATAGTTTTTCCTCTTGATTATAATTAATTCCAATTATAAGGCCAACATGTGATTTTCGTGTTGTCTTTCCACCCCTCTACCACACGTCTTTAACAAAAATTCAGGTATGACTATGCGCATACATGAGAATTTGATTACGTTATAGGAAGAAGAAACTTAAAGGAATATCTTTCACAACAATTTAAACTGTACTGTTGTATGTTGATCTTTTAATGTACTATTTTTATTTTCTCACGGAAATTTAACTTGGATCAAACTACCCATTAGGCCATTGCTTTAGGCTGATATCTCTTATCGCCTGCATAAAGTGACACAATTTAATAATGTGTATACGTTTAAAAATATTACATTAATTTACAGTCTAATAAAATCATGTTCATAATGTGTAGTGACTAAAAAGTTGGAAATTGCTGCTAGAAAATCTGGAAAAGTTAGGGAATTTTAAAATATAGTTTGGCTTATTACCTTGTTAATTTGTATCTGAATAAAGAATCCTTCTAATTTAATTTTTACTTAATTCAATGATTTATTTGTGTCTTTAACCTACTTGGTTATTCTTTTGCTGAAAGTATAATTATTCTCTGTTGTCATCTAGATAATAGAACAGTATATTTTACACAACACTAATAATGAGGGTATTATATTGCGCTAGGTTCTTCGATTGAAGAGTAAATTAATGCACCAAGATTCACAATATAGCCACTTGGTCCGTAGAAGGGACCAGGAAATAATTGAATTGCAGGACCAGCTACGGCAGACCATGGGTCTAGGTTTGCCCAGGGGCTTGAGGAAACCCCAGCTATTGTAAGTTGTTAGACACTTGTTTATTATTATTATTGGTTTTCTGCTTAGCAGCGGGTGATTCTCCACACGATTCTGTCCTTGGCAATCTTCTTCATCCGTCTGTAACTGCCTCCAACCTTGAAGTTGTCCATTATCTGGTACCTTTTATGTCTTCTTCCCCTCTTTCCATCCACTATTCCTTCAATAGCATCCACCAGTAGACTCTACCTTCCCAGCCAGAGTTCATTCCAGTTTATCTTCCTTCTTTTGACAACTTCTATATTCTTCTCTTTTCCCCAACGTTCTCCAGCACTTCTTCATTCATTACTCTTTCCGCCCAGCTTATCTTTTCCGACCTCCTCCACACCCACACCTCAAACACTTCCAATTTTCACTTTTCCTTCTTCTTTAGTGCGAGTCACATCTTCGCCTCATATAATATATATATTAACATTTATATAATAAAATTAGTTTTGACCTAATCTAAGATATTAAATTATCCTTATTTTATAATTTTAAACAAAAATTAGAGGTATCTATATCATTGTTAATGATAATATTGAATAATATATTACCATTTAAGGAATAATTATGTTCAAATTAGAGTTGCTAACTATTTATTTTAACAATCAAACTCTATTAATTCTTCTACTTATATAATTTAAATAAAACCTTATACTTTCACTATAAAAATAAAAATAATTTTTTAGAAGTACATTTAAAGAAGTTAAACTTCACTTTGATATCTCCAAACAAAGCACTTTGTCAATGCCTTCCTCAAGCTTTTATCCAAGGGGCAACTTGGCAATCTAAATTTGTTATTAAATGCCAACCTTGCTATGGCATTTCGAGATTTGAAATCTGCCCGCATCGCATATCTTCACATATCCAGCTTCCCGGATATTTGAAAACTGATATTTTCTATATTTCCTCCCCTTCAATCACAATCTTCATCCCCTTTACCTTTGTGCCAATGACCATACTTTTTTGTTTTGCTCTTATTAGTTCGCATTCCATTTTCCTCATAAGCTTCATTTAGGTCTTTCAGTATTTTTGTCAGTTCCCTTTCATTTTCCGCTAATAACATCATGCTGTCCACAAATCGAATACACTCTATTTTTCTTCTACCAGCACTTTCCTATGATCAACATAACTATGTATGTAATATATTTTGTGGTTAAAAGTGTATATTCTATTTGAGCTTTACCATTTTTGTGTAATTGTGACAACTTTTGAACTCATTTGACCACTTGGAGACTTTCATTTTGGGATTTTATAAGCATTGGAGCTTCCCAGTGTAAAGTCAAGCCTTCTTCCTGTTTGTAAACATTCCAGGTATCAAAATAAAGCTTTGAGATTATGATTTCAATTTTGAAACATGGCTTTCTTTGAAATAGGGACAATACTATAAACAATAATGCAATTATTAAATTAGTAAAACTACACCTGGATATGGTTTTGAATCTTAACTTTTGGTTTTACTCACCAATCACCATAGCAAGTTTTTCAAATGTAACTGCTTATTATAAGACATTAGCTCAGCAGGTAACGTGTTTGACTACTAAGCTAAGGTCGATCTCTTTGGTCTTGGTTTAATGTGCTCGCCTCATTACCTGATATTCTTGGGTTCAAACCCAGCCAGGGCTGACAGATTTTTCTTGAGTGATAAAAATATGTTAAATAACTTTCTTTAGAGGGGAAGTAAAGCTGTTGGTACTATGTTTATATATATATATACACACACACACACACACACACACTATAAAACATATTTAGAAATCCAAAGAATGTGTTGATATCAATTAAATAACTTGAATTTCTAAAAATATAGATCAAAAACTAACTACTCTAGGTGCTCTTTAAACAAAAAATCACCATAACTACTAAAGGAGCAAAGGACTAAATACACCTCGAATAAGGTTTTGAAAAATATACATTATTTCATTGATATTACCACATTCTTCAATCTTCAATACTTCTTGTTTCACCTGTATGTCATTTGACTATAATTTGTTTGGTGATAAAGTGCATCATTAAATTATTACGTTCTTAACCTGTTTATAGCTCTGATCTTCATACTTTCACTTGTGCTTTTGTACTTTGTTTTCACTTATTTTTAAATTATTTTATTAACTTTTACTATTTCAACATAGATGTTTTGACTAATTTTTATTATTTATTTCATATGTGAATCAATTAAAATGATTTGATTTTACTCTCAGCATTTGTTATATTCTAATTTTTTTCACTTTAATGATATATAATTTAACCTTTTATCATTAAAAGATTGTATACATTATAAGTGTTTTTGAAGTTAGAAAAATACACAATATAATATTTGTTTTCATTATATAGCACTAAGATAAATATTTGAACTTAAATTCAGCTCTAGGAATATTCAATATATTCTCTTTGACTTGGGTTTGAGCAACGTCGGCCTGACTC
>CABEEJ010002297.1:41707-65152 GCA_901482245.1 Timema douglasi | reverse complement strand
GGGGGGGGGGGGAGAGAGGATCGTTAACTGCCACAAGCAGTAAACTGTTGCTCTCGGTTGGACTAAAAGGGCGACTGTTAGCGGCTTATTTTTTTTGAAGATGTTATAATTTTTAAGTAGGTTTTTTGTGTGTTTATTAGTTTTTCTTTTAAACAATTTCTACTCCACCATCATTCATCTAAGTGTGCTCTCCTAATTTAAATTTATAAAAAACATAATGTCATCGCATCAATACCTTTTTTTCCCCCCCCAGACCAGCTGAGCAGGAAGCTTTGTATAAAGGAGTGATCTGCAAGTTTGAAACAAACAACCAGGTTCTGATACAGGAAAATATCTTGCTACGAGAAGCCTTCTATAGACTACATACAGACCTAGGACTCGTTACATGGCAATACAAAGATCTTTTGGTGAGTAAATTGGTAGTGAAAGGCAATATTGATGTCGATAAAAGTGTTGTTCCACTTTTATAGGCTCTTTTCAAAAAAACTCTGAAATTTTCACACATCTTTGATATCAACAGTAGGGTTCTCACAAGAAAAAAGTTTTAAGCAATATTAACTAATAATAGTGAGGCTTTTTGGGCTTTTCTTCATTCAGTCAAGCCCACCTAAGGAAATTCTTGATTCACCAATTTTGTTAGTAAGAGGAACTTTACAAAATTAACACTTTCGGGTCTTTTTCAAGTGTAAGAAGATAAAGCTTCATATTATTAAATTATAAATTTTGGGATGTGATATTTGGGAATTTGGAATAATATGTTGATTTATGGTATGTGATGTTGGTTTGCAAGATCTGTACTCTTTCTATAAATAAGTTTTAAATCCTGAAACTAGGGCCATTGTTGAAACATTAACACAATTGCTGCAAATAAAAGGTTTCACGTTTTTTGTTAAAAAAATATATGTCTAGTATTATGGTTTTATTTGCTATTCTAAGATACTAAGTTGGAATTATTTTCATTTAAGATAAATTACACTACAGTATTTTTCATCGTCACTGTGAACCTTATGATCAAACAAGCTTGACAAACCTGTGTTTGACCATGCAACCATCAATGTGTGTGTCACCATTTCATGTATCACATAAGCAAAGGTATCAATCAATTTTCATTTTATTTATTTCATATAGATAAGTAAATAAATAATTTGTTTTTTAAATTATACATCATTGCACGAGTATTTGAAAAATTACCCAAAATACCAAAAATACAATCCATTTGTATTCCATAAAATTAGCTGTGCCTTTACTGGGTCCGATGTCTCTATTAATGGTACCAATGTAGTCTTTACACTGAAGTGTCACTACTTGATACAATGAACTATTTTGTATACACTTTTGGTTGTACATAAAGATATTCATAAGTGGTTCTGGTTTGTTACCAAATTGACAATAATTATTACTCAAAAAGTCATACAATACTAGAGCTTGGCTGTCCGAACTGTATTTAGTGAATTGATCAGAGTTTTGTTGTGTCCATTTTGTTATTTCAAACTCAATTAATCCATCACACGGTATCACATTCCCTTGAATATGGTTTAAGTCCATAAGTCTCAAGTCTTGTAACATCACTCCATTGTCCTCCAAAAATTTCACAGTATTATTTGAAATTACAGACTCGATATGTCTGTTATTTTGTGTTATAATCATACCTTTATTTAAAATACTTGAGAAATGGTTTTGAGCCAAAGTTAATTTTTCTGTCGATAACCAAATGGAGTTTGTGTAAAGATTTTGGAAGCTGTTACTTGATAACTTAATGGACTCTTTAGCGTGTAAATAAATGGCACCTTTGTTTAGACTCATACTAAAATTTGACTCGGATATTGCAATAAAGCTTGCATTTTTCACATTAATTGCCTCAGGTTGAATGTTTTTAAAAGTACATTTTCTTATAGTAAAAGTATTCACAACTTCACTTTCTGGTTTTGATTTAAATGAGAAAGAGTTGGATTCCAAATTGTAGAATGTAACATTATGGAAGTTAATATTTTTGACAGAAACATCTTGGAATGTGTCGGATTCAACAGATAAAATTACACTATTCTTGATCGAAATATTGTCTAAGCAAACTGTTGATACAAAGTGGCTGTGATCTAATTGATTCACATGTGTATTTTCAATTTTGAGAGACATTAAATTAGTCGGAAAGTACAGTGCTAATGAGAGATTACCAATTCTTCTTAGTGTAAGATTTCGCCAGCGATCGATTGGTAAGTGGGATTCATACAAATACACAGTTTCACAGTCGGAGATTGTCAGGTCAGAAGCCGAGAAAAATGTTTTCTCCACATCGTATATATTTTCTTCAAATGACTGTGGAGGAAATAAATAATTAGTTTTATTGAGTAATGAATAGTAATGTTATAAAAAAAAGTTTAAAATATTGATAAATTGGTTGGAAAATTAATTTTATAAAAATGTCAGAGCAGTTAGTAGTCTTAAAGCAAAATACGGTATAATAATACATAAATTAGCATGTACTATGTAATATATATTTATTAAAAGTAAAATGAAAATAAATTAGAATCTACACTCTTATATTACTGACAAAAGTGTATATAAAGTACACTTGGTAACCTATGAAAAGATGAAGCAAAGGAATTGTTGGCAAGCAACGTGTCAAAAAACCAAACCGTAGGTATTAACAATTTATAAAACATTAACTTCAAATCATTGTACTATAACTATGCAAAAGGAGGTATAGGATCTTAAAATACATTTAAAAAAAAACAATTAGTTGGGTGGGAGAAACATTGTTTTAGAAAATGAAAGAATTCAAAATTTACTAAAACATAGATACATGTTAAATCAACAACCAATTGGTTTACCTTGTGTGTGTGATCACATTTGCAGACGAGGGAGTACTCAGAACTCATGTATCCTTCTCCTTTATAGCAGAACTGGAAATCTTTTGCCACAACTATCTTTAGGAAGACATTGAGCAGCACAGCTGCGATAAGCTCTCGGGTCCTATTCATGCCGATAGCAGACTGAGAATGTGTGTGTATGTGTATGCTACACTACTGAACACAGCAACATTAATATTGAATGGTTAGTAGGGTGTGTCTTTCAAGCAACAGTGACTTAAGGGACATTTGTTTAGCAACTAACTACTTGATTAAACTATATTGTCTTGTAAGATATAAATGATCCCCTTTGATCTTGAAGTATTCCGACAGCAGAGGAAATATTATCAGGGAATTTAAAAACCCTCAATAACCTAAACACACATTATTTATTAAACTTTAAATATTTATTTTTTAAATCGCCCATGCTCAAGATATTTGCAGGGCTGCACTTTAGATGACTGACCTTACTAAAAAGACTTTAGTTAAAGTTAAGACTTTGATAGAATTCCAGGAATAGCTCTAACAAAATTTATAGATTTTCAATTTAATGAATTAGATAGTTTTAAAAATGATAGATGAGTTAAGTGACTTTAATATTCAAAATATTGATTACATTTTCCTTTTAATGAGCAGCAAATTGTCATGTATGAAAATTTTCATTTCAATTCAATAATTATGGTATTTTATATACCAAAACATGTTGGAAGAATACAAATCAGCATCCTTCTAATGGCTGATTATCACAAGGAGTAATGGGACTGGAATAAGATAAGGCTTAAATTTTATACATAACCTTAAAATTAAAATTATTATATTCTTCAAATCGTTGTAACAAGAACATTTAATTACTTTACTAAACTTGATTGGGAGATGCTAACCTAATAATTCAATTTTATAACCTAATTTACAATACTGTCTTTATTTTAAACTTTGTTTTTGTTATTGAATCCAAGTTTTGTAACTAAATTTTAAGATGTTATATGTGTATTTTAAACTTGTCGTCAACCCATGATTTAATTCAGTTGATGTTATATCAATTTATTGAAAATTTTTACATATGACATTTTGTTGCTCATTAAAAACAAAATATAATCAATATTTTGAATATTCAAGTCACTTAATTAATCTACCAATTTTAAAACTATCTAATTCATTAAATTGAAAATCTATATATTTTGCTATAGCTATTCCTGGGTTTCTATCTAAGTCTTAACTTTAATTATTACCACTCCTTACTTTAAACTAGTTTAGAATGTTTTTTAAAATGTTAAAAAGACTTCAGTTCTTGTGAGGTCACCCGCCTCGGTAGCGTAGTTGGCTAACGCGCTTGTCGTGTTGAGCTCGACTGCTGAGGACGGGGAGATCGAGGTTCGAATCTCGTTCGGGTGAACTGGGGGTGGTTTTTCCTAAATGGTTTTCCACTCTCCCTCCACGTAAATGCGGGTTCACTTCCTCTAATTCAACCTTCCCAATTCCTAATCCATTAGCGTAATTAGTACTTAAAAGTGTATAACCCAAACGGGTAGTAAGACGCGGTGCTAATATTAATATTATTATAATTAGTGATGGCCCGACTTGGCATGAGATAATAAATAACATTACTAACTCTTCAGTTTCTCAAACCCAAGGCAAGACTCATGTTCAGACAGCTTCTTCAAATAAAATTAGGTGTTGACATCCAAGCTTTTAGTCCAGCCAAGCACAATAGTTTATTTTACTCTGAAACTGAAGAACCTGCCAGTGGTAATGTTTTATATTACTATTTATATTCTAGCATCCCTCGATTAAGTGTACTTCAACTATAATATATCCATATCCATTATATATGTTTGGTAATAATGGATCAAACTATAGCATTTATGTGCAAAGGGTTTTCCTCCAAATAGCTAGATTAAAGTTGTTAGTGGCTTGCCATTTTTATGTTGTTTGTCGAAAAAAATAAGTGACAAACTCACCAACCTCATACACTATGGCTATTTTAAGGCTCTAGTCTGAATAAAAGTTTCACTACACCTCTATTAATTTTAGTCTTCATGAAAATTTGTTTTATAAGTAACTTTAAGTGAATAGGAATTTTAAGAGATATATAATGTGGTTTCTAGAAGGTAGAAAATCACTAAAAGTGACCTTGATTATTATTATTATTATTATTATTATTATTAGCACTGCGCCTTACTACCCGTTCAGGTTATATGCACTTACACTAATGTGTAATGGTAGGGTGATTGTGAGATGAAATGGAGGACCTACAGTTTAATGTGGGAACTGAACCACGGTAGTGGCCTGGCATTCTCCACATTCACAAGGACCTTGATAAAAATGACTGTATACTACTTCATAAATATGTGAAGTCTAACTTTTTTTTTACTCAAACCCATGTATAAGAGAATATATTAAATATTCCTGAAACTCAGTTGAAGTTCAAATTTTTACCTTAATGTTCCATATTGCAAAGAAAGCTTGTATTGTGTATTAATCTAGCTTACATTTTTTTTAAAATAAGTTATACACTCTTTTAATGGGAAAATGTTCAACATATTTTGCCCCAAGTACAACTTCAAGTTATCATTATAATATAATTCAATTGATAGAGGTTTTGACATGTGATTAATTTTAATGTAAACATAATCTCCGAATGATAAAAATTTGAAAATAAAGTTGTATTTTAATTTCCATGATTTAAAGTTCCTTAAAGAAAACCTCTTTTCACATTTTGATGTACACTATTTTATATATGAAAAAGGTACAGGAAAAAGGCATATGGAAGTCTTTCAGCGAATGTAGTTTTAGAGAAAGTATTACAACAGCATAGCCTCCTAAATAGCTCCGAATATATTAAAATGCTTGAAGAGGTTTGACTAAATTTTCCCCCTTTATATTAAGACATTTAGATAATTACCTTTAATTATATATCCACTTTACAGTTCCTTAGAAAACATCACAAACACACACCATAGATTTGAATAAGGTCAATTAAACAAATTCTGTACAGACCTAATATATTAATGAAATATTCACAGATGTATGTTTGTTAGTTCACACACACACACCGGTCAGGGTAGACAAGAAAAAGTGCTTATAGCCCAAAAAACAACTCCGTAATTGAGCCATCCTCACTAACTTTCTCCACACTTCCCTATCCTTGCATACTCCCTTTGCTTCACCAACATCCATACATAAAGTTAAGCACACTCTTTTATTCTTAAAACTTTTATTGTTCTCCGTTTTTACACATTGACCTGCAACATTTAGCCACGTCTTACATGGCCTACCCCTTCCGTTTGATCCACACACACACACTCTACCTTCATATATTTGCTTTGTCACTCGGTCCACACTCATCCTCTCAACATGCCCAAACCAACCTAAGATGCTTCTTTCACATTTACCTATTGGATTCCCTTTCAAACCATGCTCCCTCAGCATTTTTTTAATACAAAGTGTTGTAGTTATTGAAGAAGGAATTATGTTTCAAAGCGTTGTTGAGGATGACAACCATTCGAAGCACAGTCAAAAGTTTTCGAAGCTTTCCACACCTCAAATAGGCTTATTTATATTCCTACGATAGTGTGTGGAGATTTGAGCTTGCTGCGAGAAAAGTATCTTAAGCCAAGTAGAATTTACGTTGAGTAGTTCTGTAAAATAGCTAAAATAGCTAATTGATACATCAGATTACATTTAAAAATGTATTTGCTGTAACAAGAAGTGTTTTATTAGGAGTGGTTGGGAAGACATTCAATGGTGTTACCCTTATGGGTGTGCAACTGGTGCATACGCACAGGTCCTCGCTTAGGGGAGTAGAGAATGGGAGTAAGAGGGGGTCTTTGCTTGCTTGTGTGACATAAGGGAATACCAATCTAGGGTGGGTCACATTTGTTTAGCAGGCTCCCTGTATAGGCAAACTGCCAGAGAGTAATGCTCGCGTTTTTATCTGCTTAGCTTGAACTAAAACATTTATTATTCTGTTTCTATGGTTGTCATTTGTAATTTGCTTATTTTAAATCTTAACATAGATTTGTGTTAGTGTTACTGGTGGCATACATGAATAATATGGATATTGTGCTATGCTAAAAAAAAATACTTGAAGTGTGGTTGGAATATGAAATATTTAGTGATTGTAGTGGTGTATCGTGAGCGACCAGTTTCATAAGTACATTACCATCACCACTTTCACCACTATCACCATCATCATTACTATCATCACCATGACCATTATCACTATCATCATACCCGCTTCAGTCCCTGCATGGTCTAACACACTACTCTTGCAGTAGAGTAGACTGCCAATGACAGGTACATCGAGGTTTAAATCTCAGTCGGGTGTACTGAGGGTGGTTTTCCACTTTCCAGGCAAATGTGGGTGCACTCCCTGTATATACAACCTTCCTCATCCCTAAAGCCATTAGCGCAATTAGTACATAAGCATATAATCCTAACAGATAGTAAGACGTAGAGCTAAAAATAAACATATCATCATGAATTGTTTCCAGTCTATGGTCAGGACAGTTTAGTAAAATGCCTCCCTAACCCTATGTCCTCTCATCATTATTCCTCCCCTACTCTCCTCCATTATTTTGGTTAAACACTAATATCTATAAATAATCTATAATGCAATGTCCACCAACATTTATCAATGAGTTAACCCATACATCAAATAACCAACTAGAAAGGTAATATCCACAGTAATAAAATATTAAAATACTGTTGTTCAGCTTTAAGTAAAATTAATTAAAGAATATAATTTTTTTATCCTACATCCTGTATCTCATTTACTAAAGTGGATATATTCCTACTTTGCATTCAGTATTTCATATCATTTCAACACTCAATAAAAAAGAGGAAATGTGGTTTTCCAACTTCCTTTGTCAGGAATCTAAGATAAATTTTTTTCCTGTTTGCTGCAAACATATTGACTCATTTGAGAAGATCCTTTTTAGACCTTTCCTTATAATGAGTACTATAATGAATGAATAAAATATGAATACAGTCAGATGTTTTGTATGTCTGAGGGTGTCTACTCTTGTACAGCTCAATTCACAAAATTAACTGAAATTGGAATACATACGATATAGATCTTACTTAGTTATAAGCACTTGGCAATTTTATTCTTAGTTATAGTTTGATATTTCAAAACATAAATTGGAATATGAATAATCTAGTTTTCACTCTATTAGTGTTTTTTTTTTGTAATTGTTATAAATTGGTAGAATGGAAGTGATTCCTGACATCATAATCATCGTCATCATCAATTGTTTCCATCCTGTGGCCAGGTCAGTTTAGTAAGATGCCTCCATCTTCCTCTATCCTTCCACTGCTCCTCCTCCTTTAATTTCTTCCATTACTCTCCTCTCACTTTAACACTTTCTGTTATCTGTTCCTCTCACCTCTTTCTTGGCTTCCCTTGCACTCTATTTTTTACATACTTCATTTCCAACATTTTCTTTGGCATCCTCTCTATTTCCATCCTCATTACATGCCCATGCCCTCTCAGTCTGTCTTCCTGTACTATCTCATGTACTCCCTGTACCCCCACTCTTTCCTAATTCCTGACATACTTCTTTATTAATTTTACAAATTATATTTATTATAAGATCATGTCAAATTTACTGACTAAAAAATTACACCCATCTTTTAGAAAGGTAGTTGATTAAAAATATGCACATGCAACATAAAAAAATATTAATATGTTTTAAAATCCATAATTACAATTAAAGAGAACATGATATTCTTTTTATTAACTGTATGTCATGTAAATAAGATTAATAAAACATGAATATAAACGTATTTTCTTGAAATATATTAAAAATGGGTACATGCAACATTAAAAAATATTAACACGTTTTTATATCCATAATTACAATAATTAAAGACAACATAATGCACATTTTATTAACGGTTTGTCCTGTAAATAAAATTAGAAATTAACATTAATACAAACATATTTTCCTTGAAATATATTAAACTTTAGTATAGTTAACCAATGTTCACAGTTTTATCAAAGGGAATAGTAATGACATTTTTGTAACATATCCAAATTTAAAAGAAATGCTCGGCTATCCTTTCACTTCCTTCCAAGCTATCCAAGACAATCTGAAAATTTAAGTAAAAAATGACCTTAATCATAGTATGGGGTAAGCCAAAAATGTCTGGTTCATTTCTCATGTCCTGGTATTAGTTTTTCAATATTACTTAGTTTAATTTAAAGCCTTCTAATGTAGACTAATTAATTGTATTTGTTTCAGGATAAGTACTCTAACCCTGGAATTATTATTGATATTCCTGAAATTTTATCCAAAAACTTTTACAAACTACCCTACGAGACAGTGTCGAAAGAATTCAACTCTTCATCAAGAAAGTACTTTGACGCTCTGCAAACATTTATGAAGATATTCAACGATAAGTTGAAGAGTGATCAAACTGAAATGGGATCTCCTCTCGTAGATGTGAAAAAATCATCATTCCCATCAGTTCGAGTCAAGCAAAAGCTGAAGCCCAAATGACAGCTTATGTGTCATTTGTCATTTAGAGCCAGTCCAGACTTGTATCGAAGAGTAATTTTTATAGTAGGTATAGTGCTCACGGTATCTTAACAAAATCAAATTTTATTTACCTGCTTTGATGGCTGCATGGTCTAAGCTGTCATTCTCGCTAAAGGTTAGACTGCTTATGACAGAGAGATCAGGGCTCGAATTCCGATTAGTTGCACTGGGGTGGTTTTCCAATCCCCCTTCACAAAAATGCGGGTATACCTCCTTTAAATTCAATCTTCCTCATCCCTGATACTAAAAAAACTTATTTTTTATCAACTTTATTTTAGTACATTTGCTTCATATCAAACTGACTGAAGAAAAATGACAATATTGATAAGATCAACAAATGATTATTTGTTACAGGTGTGGTTATCTAACTGGTGTACACCCCTGGCATTGATATGGGAGAGTGAGATTCAAATCTAAACAGGAGAATTTGGTGGGATTTAGGCATAATTTTCCAAAATATCATCACTTCAATGTTTAGCTTTAGATAGGATATCACATTAATAATATGGTTTTCAGTTTATTTTAGGAGTGCATCGCTAAGGGGGAAAAAACTGCATCAGTGGTCACATAGTCTAAGGTCTCACTCTCGCAATAGATTAGACTGCTGGCGAGTGGTAGATGTGGGTTTGAATCCTAATCGGGTCTACTGAGTTTATTTTTTCTTGAATGGTCTCACACTCTCCCTCCAAACAAAAAGTTGGTAAATTTCCTAGCTTCTTTATCCTTTCCCCATTAGCATAAACATGATAGCCCAGACAGGTATGAAAATACATGCACGCACAGCAGCTTGGTCGGTAACAAACGCGCACGGATAACGCAGTTACACATTTATATGGTTAAATATTCCTTTTCATCTTTGAGGTGGATAACATTAAACATACAAGGAGACAAATAATTTATGGCTTTTACCATGAACATGGGAACACACATTATACTCTACACTCTGTCTAGTGATAGCAGTTTATAGGGTGAACCGTGTCCCTCATCCCTTCCCTCTTTTGTAAGTTGGTTGTGAACCCGACTTGGGGGGGGGGGGGCCTCAGGCACGTTAACATTTCTTATTTGACAAATAGTTACAGAAAAAGTTTTTATTTTCTTTTCAATGTCATTAATTCAAAACAGTTATTCATTTAACGATCCTATTTGGTGAAGTGAATATACTTGTGTTATCAATGACTGTTTATTATACCTTTTTAAATGTATCTTATATTTACAAATGTTTAATGTAGCTTTATTTGTAGGTAATAATACATGTTTACTATAATGTAATTCCTAATTATTTTATTATTTTGATTATACGATTTAATACTTGGTAAAGTTGATGTTTTTTGTTAAAAAATTTTTTAGTTTTTGGTATGTTATGAAGTTGAATACCTACATATTTTTTTATATTCGAGGTTGAACTAAAGAATCGGAGTAAAGAAAAACAGGTATTGTGACACATATATATATTTTTTTTAAACCTACATAGAACTGCAGATGAGACTAATAATTTCTGAGCAGTATTCTTTTAATCTGGATTTTTATGAAGAAAAAAAAAACCCAACCAATATTGAAATTACCACTTTGCTGAACAAAAGGAAAAATGTGTTATTGATTTATTCTTAAAAATACATGTAAGCTGTTAATATACATTTTAATTGGTCTCTGTGGTTATTCTTTTAATAAATAAAAGTGTTAATAGTTGTTTAGTTGACCTTCACCCTCCATTAATCAAATTGATAAATTTCCAAATCGGCAATAATCTACAGGTATGTATCCTTTGGTACCTTATATAGTAAATCTTTAGTCAATGATAGTTTTTTTCCCCTAAGGTGACCTATAAAAGCAATTAAAGACACAAGACACTCAATGCATTATAAAATCTCTCTTTGACCAGTTAACAATGTTATAACTGCCCATTACAAGATATGTATGCACATGTAAATTTATTAATGTATTGATTATATATTAATAATAATATATTTTAGTGATTTGTGTTTTACTGCCCATTTTGACTTCCTTCTAAAGACAAAGGATGAGAAAGATGGAGAGAGAATGACAACGATTTGTATCAGTTCAGTATAGCCGTCAAACTTTTTGGATAACAACTGATAATTTAACTTTCTGAAGAAGAAAAAAAGTTACAAAATTATTTTGTGTGATGGATATAGCTCCTTGTCACTGTATCAAGGGGTCTCTCTCTCTCTCTTTCACTCGCAACACCAAACATGAACCAACAAGGACTGTCCTTTCAAAAATCTGAATTGGTTTCCTTTCACCTTATACAATTTAGCGTCCTGGGCTCTAGTTGTTGTTCTTAAATTAATTAGTATAATTTGCTCTTCATCTCTTTGCTGTACATGATATATTTAGGAGGTAGTGCAGGAAAGAAGGGTCAGAGCAAATAAAAGGGGAAAAAGTACAACAATAAAATGCATAAAAACAATTATAAAATTTATATCAAAGATTGGATACAAATTTATGTTGCATATGTTATTTCACATTTAAAACACAACACAGAACACTTAATCAAAACAAGAACAGCACACAGACTTGGGCTGCATCCGAATAGTCTAATTATGCGGCGTTGCCTTGACTTGTGCCCTTGATGATTGTATTGGCAATCACGTGACTAAGTGTAGATCTGTCCGAATAGTCACAAAAGATGCCTACGCAACCTCTTCGAGGTCTTCTTGGTCACCATGGATACGAAGGCCACCAGACATGCACTGTTCTTCTAGTGCTGTTTGTGGTGTTTGACTGGCAATTATTATTGCTTTGGTATTATCGTTTTGTCTGTTAGAGCATTGTCTACATTTCCCACCATTTTAAATACGGACAGTGTTTACATAGTTTCTAATCTAATATCTTCTGTTGGAAGCAGCAATGCGGGCCTAAGAGAGTTGTCGTTCGAATAGTTGGATGCATTCTTAACTATGAACAGCGCAAGAAGTGTAAAATTATCAAGGGTCCAACTATGGAGCCTTGGTCTTTGGAGGTTAATCACTGCAACTTGGATCCTGGAGTTGCCTGTTCAAACTCGGGTATTTTGTGCATTGTTATTGATTTTATTATTTATATCATGTGCTTATACATATTAATAACATATCAATGACTGGACTGTAATGGTGTGCGAAGCTTTGAAAAGTTGAAGTTGGAAGTTCAAAAAATCCATGATTTAAGTAAGAATTAAAACTTTATTGATAATTTACTAAGCTATCAGTAATCCTGTGTGCATTAATTATTAATATAGGCCTTAGGTAACAAATAAGGAAAGTTTCCTGGTCTTTGTTACTGACAAGATCTAAAAAAATAATTGATTCAAAAATTAAAATTAGCGTTAAGTGACAACAAAAATCCTAGATAGGTAGCTTCAACTTCGCATTTAAAAAGTGGCCTTCGCACACCCCTGCTGGACAGATCTAAACCTCAATCAAGCTCAACAAATGTATGGATTTATTCATGTATTATTAGGCATGTTCCCAACAATGAAGCTGAGATATATTTTAACTACTAGAAAATTTACTTTGCTGCAATAGCACAAATCTAAATCGTGTTTTTGGATATGACTATGATTGGTTTGTCATCATTGTTTCCGTACTTGCCTAGTTGTTTCTTCTCAGGATGAGGTATAAGAGAGGTTACATTCTTTTTTTTTTCCAGACTGACCTGATACTTCAGTGTAATAATGGGATTAATCGAGTGATTTTAAGACTCAAATAATGATTCGATTCTTTGAAAACTAATCGAATGAATCGAAAAATTCATTGCAATGATTTTGAAAAGCAGGAAAGAGTCAGTAATAATCGGATGTTAGCTATTACTGAACTAGTTAAAAGTAGTTACTAGTTGCTGGTTATGCTTTGTGCTATTTTCCTCTTCAACCTGCTGCCGGCTTTCCTATAATTCATTTACGACCTAAGTTTACCTGGATGACAGCTCAAAATGTTACTAGAAGTAATCCCTAATACATCTCTATGCCAACAAAACAGATGCTGATATATTAATGTGATAGTTAACCACAGTAATTTAGGCCAATACTATTTATATATTTATTTGAGGACGGACACAAAGTTTATTTATCGTTCTATTCCACTTAAAACAAATATTCACACCACTTTCACAAAAACTTCTAATGAACATTACTTCAAAATGGTGACTGGCGAATTTAAACCATATGGTTGATCATGACGGTAAACAGGTTTTTTACAATGATCAGGGTGTCTACCATCCGGGAAAACGGGAATTAGCCGAGAATTTGAAGTGATCGGGAAAAAACGGGAATAAGTCGGGAATTTGGTAAATCACAATAAAAATCCGGGAAAATGATATTTTAATCAAAATATAAAATACAATAATCAGTAAATTATGTCATTTTATTGTTTGTAGCTGTGTAATATATTTTTAATTCCTAGTAAACAATTTTAGTTCAAATTTTAAAACTTATTATTAATATTTAAAAAAGATTAATAGAAAAACGAGGGTGGNGGGGGGGAGTTAGAAGGATGTGACATACTTTTTTAGTCGGGAATTTCAGGAAATGATCAGGGGAAATCAGGGAAAAGGTCGGGGATTTCATTGGTCAAGTTTAGTAGACACCATGAATGATGCAGACACAGAGTTGATGAAAATATTTGATTCAGTTAAATATTTCAAAATAAAATAATCATAAAATCATTTATTGTATGTAAAAAAAAATAACAATTTTCTCTTTTCTAAGTAAATATGATGCCTGTATTAAAAGTTATTGATGTGTGCACTATATTACACAAATCAATAACGTTCCAAAACAAAGAATAAGTACTTTTAATTATTTTTAAAATATTGTTTCGAGTTGGATAAAAAGAAATTATTTAAAAAAATTAAATAGTATGAGAAAACTTAAGTATCTGAATCAATTGATTTAAAATAATATTATAAGACAAAGTGGATTGAGCAAAAACAATTTGTAATTAATAAAATGAAAGAATATTAGGAAACTGGTAAAGCACAAATAAAAGTAAAAACACTAACGCATATTTACACACACTTTGATATTTCAATGCTATTATAGCATCTTTCTCAGGAAGTAGTAGTAATTAGACTAGTACCATTTTCCTAATATTCTTTCATTTTATTTATTACAAATTGAATCCATTTATTATATGCCGCCTGTAAGATTTACTTAAAATCAAACACACAATTTACTACTTGACAAACAGTGACATAAGTTTGCTGTGTTATGATATTTTGTATACAATTATAAGAATGTAAAATTATTTGAATGAATAAAATGATATATGAATATATACGGCCGGCAATATTTTATTAAATACATAAAATTATACAATTAACTATTTAAAGGAAATGTACATTTAAAAGGAAACAATCTACATAGTATAAATTATGTAGCAAAATAATTGAATCTTTTGTCAATTTAATTCAAATTATTTTTGGCTGGTATTTAATTGTAAGCTGTATAACCAATTTTTATTATATTAGCCTTAGAATAATTTGAAAGCGTAAGGTTGGTTATTGTGTAGCAATGGGGACCTGTATAGATATAGCCTTGAAACATTAAAATCATAAGGTCAATTTTTCTCAGCACTTTGGCAAGGCAAAAAAGTGGTAAGAGAATGAATCGACCAGCTTGCGTCAAGTAAGATACTGTTTTCATTCAAATGATTTTGAAAGAATCCAATGACTCAATTCTATTCTGCCCATCACTAGTTCATTGATCAAAAGAGGGATGATAATTTGTGTTGATCACTCACTGGGCCACCCCTAAATGCTCTTCCAAATAACCTTTGGTAGTTTGACATGGGTGGTTTAAAGGAAAGGTGTAGGAGAGAAGATGGAGGCTCGGGATGGTGTGGCTAGCTGGGTAGTAGCCCATGGGCTATGGAGAGATTGGAGTAACGAGCGGTCTAGGAAGGAGAAAACATTACAGCGCAAGCAAGAAAATCTGGCGAAGTTAGCATTTTGACATCAAGTTTATCTGGCGAGCCGAGTGACTTCCAGCTTTGATAGCTTATCTCATTGGGCCCCTTCCCAAGAGTTTTATATAAGGTTAGTAACACCATCTTTTTTTTTTTTGAGAGCTGAATGCTTAACACACCACCAGAGATGGTAGTTAGAGCCTTATGCCAAAATGAATGACAAAATTAAATGGTCCAATTTTCTTTAGCTAATTCTACTTTTTACATATGTTTGGGAGACATTTTGTTGCAGTTTGTTTGTCACTACCGATATTTTACTGTGACAAGAATTTTGTGCATTTGTTTACTAAAAGTACAGAATTTTAACTATAGATTAGCCAAGAATTAAAACAAACAGAAAGGAGAAGATTAGTGGAAGGATAGAGGAAGATGGAGGCATTTTACTAAACTGGCTTGGCCACAGGATGGAAACAGTTGATGATAATGAGTAGTTACAACACAATTTTTTAAAATCTCATTCAATATTAAAATAGGAATGTTAACATTTTAAGTACTAGAAAAAAAAATGATGTAATTGTTTCCTTTAAAAGTAGAATAACTTTCAGACAATATTTGTTTTCTTATCAAAGTGACCATATCTATACAAAGTACAGACTATTTTTTTTAAGAATATAATATGATAACCAGAGTGTAGAAAAATATATTTTAATGAAATTGAAAGTTTCAAGAATCAAGCTATCAACAAAAATTTTGTAGCCAGCCAGATAAAATAGGAGACAAAAATGCCTCATATTAAATCATTAGATTGCATATCAAAGACAAATTGATACGTTCTGAAAATGGTTCATTCAATCAATATATAACATTATTTCAGTATATAAATAATGATTTGGTAAATAAATCTTATGTTATTTAAGTAAATTTGACACTATCTTGAGCGTCTTAACATCATTTTATTACTATTATTTTATTTTATTATCAAATTATGATTTTTGAATGTAAGTTCCTGCCACACCGGGTTCTTTGTTATTATTATTTATTTAAACTGTGCTGCTGTATTGTAGCTAAAAATAATATATTCACTCATTATTTGACCAGACACATAATTCAGAGTGCTGTTTGTCGAGTCGACTATTTAAAACATGTTTTTTAGTCCTTTCAAAGGGATCATTTGTAATTTTGCCTTTGTATAACTTTTCCTAGAGCTAGAGGCTTAGCAGAAGGATTTGTTACCTAGATGTCCAGTAACACTTTGGAGTATTGACTCTCGATACTATTATTCATCATAAATTGCTGGCAATATAAAATTCTGATGCTAAATATTATTACGTGTTATTTGATTCAAAAATCATTTCCATGTTTAGTAAAAATAAAAAAAACAAGTAGTGTAATTAGCACTTGTGGACCACATCTGGTTTCTCACTCTTATATATTATCTGATTTGGTGCTATCTTAAGAGTAATATATTTTGACGTCAATTGAACTAACAAAATTTTGGCAATACCTCAGCGATCCGGCACACACCCAAACTCCATGACGTTAGCCCGCATGTTGGCAAAGATTGTACCAACATCATTTGCGGATAGAAGGTGATGGTCATCAATCAATACTACGTCCATTAATCTCAGTTTAATAGACTGACCCACACTCAAGGCCCGACAAAACCTTATTGGTATTGTATGTTGTTGAGTATGACCTGTTACCTCACACTTTTATATAATGATGAGTGATGACACTCAACATCATGATTCTGATGTAGTTTTGACACCCAATAAGTCTTGCGCTTCCTCTGCCTCGTTCTGAAGTGTCTCACTTGCATACCTCTCTAGGAGCTCCTGTTTCTTTCGTCGTAGGAGCGCCTCCTTCACCTCAAGCTGGGAGGGGACTGGGACATGAGCGATGAACCGAGGCTGGAGGGCTTCCTCCACTGCGTGAGACTCGTCTTCATCCGACTGAAACATGATAAAATAGAGTAAAGTCTTTGAATCCTACGGGAATGGAGGAGGATTTAAAAACATAAAGATCCATACCTAATCACACCGGGGGTAGGCAAAAACCTGTACATACTGTATATAGCTATAAAAAAACTAAAAAAACCTCCATACTTAATCCATCCTCACTAACTTTATTCACACTTCCCTATCCTTGCATGCTCTCTTCATTTCAACAACAGTCATGCACCGCATCTTAAAACTCTTATGTTTCTCTTTTTCACACATTCGTCTACAACATTTAACCACATCTTACAAGGTCCACCCCTTCCTTTCAATCCACACATTATGTAATCATATATTTACCTTGTCACTCGATTCACACTCATCTTTTCAACCTGCCCAAACCAACGTTTGTATATATATATTTTAGTTGTGATTTGTTTTAGAGAGTGACCTGGCGGTCTAGGGGTAAGGTGTCAGACTTCTATGCTGGCAGCCGGGGTTCAATCCTCGGTCCCGGCATAGATTTATCTGATTACCAAACCCTTCCTTCACCTCTGACAATACATCTTGTGAATGTGGGGAATGCCAGGCCTCCACTGTGGTTCGGATTCCATGTTAAACTGTAGGTCCTCTATTCCATCTCACAATCACTCTACCATTACACATTAGCATAAGTGTGTATAACGCGAACAGGTAGTAAGACGCGGTGATAATAATAATAATAATAATAATAATAAGGATATTAAAATTATACTTACAATTATAAAACAAAGTTAGTAAAATGAACAATTGCATGATGGCTTGGAAATGTATAACAAGGCAGTGTAGAAACTCTGTACAGTGATGTAAAGTAAGTGATAGTGAAGGAAGTACCTAAGTTGCATTCTAGTGATATTGAGCAATTCAAACAAAACCATTGTTTTCTTTTTAACTATCTACATGTTTTAGTATTTATTACAATTAATATATTACAACACGGTGTACAAATAAATAACATAATATTTTAAATGTAAACTTAAGATACATCGAAAATGATTGAAATTGCAAATATTGAGAAATCAAGAATTGAAAAATTGATGCTAAAATATAATCAGAATCAAGAAAATCTGAAATTGTGGTATCTCTATTACAAAATTTTGATGAAAAAATACTTGGTGAAACCTGACTTTGCGGCATAGTTAACTAATGCACTAGTTTCTTATCAAGCTAGACTACCGAGGATGGAGAGATTGAGGTTCGAATTGCGCTCAGGTGAACTGGGGGTGATTTTTCCAAAATTGTTTTCCACTCTCCCTCCATGCAAATGCTGGTCTACTTCTTCTATATTAAACATTCCCAATTCCTAGCCCATTAGTGTAATTAGTACTTAAGTGTATAACCTGAACAGGTAGTAACACGCTATGCTAAATAATAAATAATATTTGGTGAAGACAATCCTTCACATAAATCTAAAATCGATAAACAGAGGTGATTTTAATATAAAACTCCACGGCTTGAGCCAGCGATCAAACTGTACCGACCGAATGGCCGCCGCCGTTACCGATGATAGTGCTGAGGTTTGCGGATAGTGTGTCACATGGTCATCACAACAAACGTTCCGGCCATTAATCTCAATTTTATAGACCAGAGTCGCTACCTATTTATTCAAGTACCTCCTCATTTGTCCTCACGAGGCTGAATTTGACCTGGTTCTAGACCCACTGATTTAAAGAAAAATTCTGGATGTGCCAGGGATATAACCCAGGACCTCTGGATCTGTACCTAGCGAGAGACTCTGACAAAATTACCAACACAGGATTAGGATTTTCTGACTTGATTATTTAATTATGTTAAGACACAAAGTATCTTTATAAGACCTATTGTAAGATCAATCAAGAAGTGGACTCACATCAACATCAGGAGCAACAGCATAAATGTTCTCCTCCTCCTCTTCTTCCTTGGATTCCTCTATATCCCCTTGGAGGGACAACTCCTTCTTTCGCTTATACTCTGCCACCACTGCTGCTATCGCTGAAACAGACAAAACCTCGGCAGGATAACACATGGATACAAGATTCTACAAACTCCTCGATTCTTGAAAAACTGGTGCGTTTGACTCTACAATGTGCCTCCTCGACACAACTATAAGATGTATTGCTGTTTTTTTTATAACTAATACACATTAAATATATGATTTATGATAAGTAAAATTATTAAATTTCGTCAAATAAACAGTTTAGTTTTGATCAAAAAGTCTGTAAATAAAATATTTTTCCCTGGAAAAAAAATTGTAATAGTACTATGAAGAGAAAACTTGGGATTAAAACTGATCTTTAAATACCTTACGGCTGTCCTATTAACAATTCCAAACCCCTGTTATTCTTCCTGTACCAATAGTCTTTGATGGAGGGAAATACATTTCCCGGGCTGAGAAATTCTATTGGTTATTGGATTGTTAAGGAGAAAACTGTTACAGTGCAGTTGATAATTATTACTTTTTGTACATTTCAGGCAACATCGGCAAAGAACTATGTCATCTGCTACATATATATTAATTTTGATATTATTAGCATTTAATCAACAAACTACCATTATTTGTATTTTAAATATCAATTAGACAATTTCATGAAAATTTGAAAGTAGGGGTCTGCGAGTTTGGGTTTTTTTCATTTGAGTAGAGTATTTCTTAAAGCTCCCGAGTTCGAATATATTCATAATTTTAAAATGTTAAGAGTATATATTTGTTTATTTTAAATGTAAATAGGTATCACATCTTTAAAATTTCAGATTTGAAAATATACTAAAACACATGTTCTTAAAAGATGAATGACACTCATTTTTATGAATATTAATACTTTTAGAAAAAAAAGCTAATAAATGGAAATATCAGGTTTTAAATTATAAATAATACTAAACAAATTAAAAATAAGAACACTATTAAAAAAAGTTATAAAGCCTAATATAAAAAATAATTAAGATGGCTTCTACACTCATGTCTGGACATTAAAATTAGACTAACGTTTAAAAAAAATCAATGAACTGAATAAATGCATGATGACTTGGAAATGTACAATGAGATAGTGTAGAAACACTGCACAATAATTTAAGGCAAGTGATAGTGAAGGAAGTCAACCTTAAATGATAGGTTAGGCCTTGATAGAAAAACACACTTCTCTCTTTATTCCTTCAAACACTTTTACACTTACCACTTCTTCAAAACCTCCACAGTAGCACATTGTTTTAAATTATCAGAAATATTACTTTCATTAATGTCTCTTCATATGAAAAATAAATATTTCCGAAAATTCAAAACAATGTGCAACTGTGGAAGTTTGAAACAGTGGGAAGTGTAAAAGTGTAAGAAGAAATAGATAAGTGTGTTTGTTTATACCTAGGCCTAACCTAACTATCCTTTTAGGTTGGCTTCCTTCACTATCACTTTACATTATTGTAGAGTGTTTTTACACTGTCTCGATAAATAGTTAATAAAATCGACGTTTTAATGAGCTAATATTTCCCCAAAATAGGCTTCAGTAACTTAATTTACTTTTGTATTTTGTTTTTATTCCTTAGTGTAACCGTGCATGATCACAGCTTTTGTTCCATTTTCATTCCTCTGTGCGCAGTTGCACATGCACGTTGTACAGGCTCTCGTTAGACATTATTTTACTAAGAAATTTACTCCAATTCAATTTTTAATGCTTATAAAAGTTTATGCTCATACTTTAAAATTAAAAATACTATGACTAAAATAATATTTCTAGCAAACAATATTAAATAGTAAATGCTTTTTTAATATAAATGTGGTAAATTTGGTAAAATATGTATTGCAATAAATAAAGTCAAAATTGATTTTAGACATGTTAACCAACATAATTCCATAACTAAATAGTAGCTAAACTAGTGCAAGTTTTGTAGCTAAACATATTAATATGAGTTTTAAATATCTTAAGTTCGAAGCTTGAAAACTGATTACTCGGCAGAGCTCTATAATTGAAAGATACAGTCTTGTTTATTTTACCTATGTATTATACATTCAAAAATGCTACAGTGAACTTTAAATATGTTTTGGTAGTCATTTAAGTGTGCTAGGTAAATGTTTGTAAAACCACATCGTGTGAAATTTTGCTGTCCCTGGCTTAAATGATCTAAAAGAGTGTGAATAGAAGAGAATGCATTTGTATGAGCCTAAAGTGAAAATGAGAAACAACATTGTGGAAACAATCTACATGTACAATCTGGCTAGAAAAGACCCAAATTACTAGGGTTTTTTTTACACTGTAACTTATGTGATTTATATCCTTTTGGTGTCGGGCATGCACTTAGCCCTTTAGCTGGTTAATGCTGCCTGCACCATCTGGTAGAAATCCCATGTATTTCGGGAGTTCAGAAAGTATGGTAGTTCGCCGTTGCTTTCCGCACTGAAATTCTATGAGCGAATGTGAAAGGGCCTAACAATATTGCCGGGAAAGGTATTTTCACATACCTTCCAGGGTTATTTTACAATCCACAATCAAAATGGGACCGACGGCTTTACTTTCCCTCTTAAGGAAGTTGTGCTAAAGATTTTTATCGCTCAAGAAAAATCCATAAATCTCAGCTGGGTTTGAACCCATGAATACCAGGTCCTGTGGTGAACACTTTCTTTATCTAACAGAAAAGCTACTAGATCAACTTTCATCTATTCATAAGTTAGTTAATGTGATCTTCAAACGCTTATGACAGGTGCACAACTGATGTGACAGTGGGAGGAGAGCAGTTGGAGATAGTTGAAAGTTTCAAATACCCGAGGACTCTGATAAATGTGAAAGTGGTAGAAACAATAGAAGAGACAAGATGAAAAATGTTAGGGCGAGAAGCCAAAGTAAGACCAAGGACAAATGAATGAAGGGAGTGTAGAGGAGTGTGTAAAATAGAGAAGAACACGTATGTTGAAGAGATGTGATGGGTAAATGTTCATAATAATTATGGTGATTAATGAAACAAATAGCCGAAACTATTGTTAATGCATTTTAGTGTGGATAGTCCCTCATATATAATTATGGTGATGATCAATGCTTGTAAAATAACACTAATAATATAGTAAAATGTTATAATTGTTGACGGCAAAATAAGTTTTTAGTTTATAAAATACTGTACCCCTCCTATTAAAATTGGATTATAGCTTATTGGTTGGTATGGTTATTGAAATAATTAAATAAATATATATTTTATCAGCGTGACTTACTAACCTTTCAAGTTATATGGTTACATATCATCGGCAGTATAGTCTAATGAGAGGGTGACACCTTGTACCATTTGGCCACCAAAACGGGTAGTACATTTTTTCTTTCTTTCGTTTTTCTCGCTTTATAACTCACCTCTTCTTTCCTCATTCTGCTCGAGAGGAATCAAGATCCCATCATCATCATCTCGATAGCCATAATAGTTCTGCATCAATGTCTTTCATGAGCTCTGCTCGGGTTTTTCTCGGGGGCGGAGGCGGCTCCTGCTCGAACAATTCCCGCACTCCTGAAACGGCAAACACATAAAATAAAGGGCGAGTGGTTTTCATGCCAGGAAGGTGGAAGTTACGGGAAGCATAGATATTTCGAAGTAGACCTTATATTTTACTGTAGCTACCCAAATATAGGCCACACTCTAAAATTACGATCACTTAGAGAGGAAAAAAATATCTATGTCTAAAAATTAATACTTTAACTTCCCTAATATTTCATATTACCAATATTTTACATTTTTTTTATAAAAAAAAGTCTTAAAACATTTATGAGAGATACTTATTAAATCATGATCTAAAATGTGTTATTTGTTAGAACAGTAATTTCAGTTTGACTTCAAAAGTGAGGTAAATAGGCTATTATATGGCTTGTCTTTTATCCAACCCTAGATACAATTACGTCCAATGTTTCTTCATTTCATGTGTAAAATAAAGTTGAAATTTAATAGTCGTATTTTTATAGCTAAAAGATTAAAATAAATACAAGTATTTATTTAAGTGGGAGCAGACAAAGTGATAGACAACAAAGTGGTCGACACGAGTTGACAAAGTGGTAGACAGCAAACTGCTAGACACGAAGAAACGACATGGACCAAGTGATAGACAACCAACCGGTAGACAAAATGAAAACAATTATTTGGAAGGCTGGGTGGGTCAAGTGGCCGACACGACTTGGACCAACTGCTAGACACGCTCAAGTATAGGAGTACAAAGTGATAGACAACCAAGCGATCGACACGAGAG
>CABEEJ010002297.1:19873-40145 GCA_901482245.1 Timema douglasi | reverse complement strand
TTTGTCTCCTTTCCTCAGATCCGATAACTCGTTTCATTCAGAGAAACATTCTTTATTTTCAGATGCCATATTGTATGTATCAAAACCTATTATTTATTCGAAATGATAACTAAACTAGTGTTAGAAAATATATTTTAAAGAGTGCAATGTGTAAGTAATTTATTAAAATTAAAAACATGATGGTTTAAGTTTATACACATATAAGTGGACCTCACCCTTTTGGGCTAGTTAAATCTTGGGTGTCGGGAGGGCAGCCATTTCTAGGAAGATCCAGACCATCCTTATACCCAACTTTCTAAGCCTATGTTTATAATTTTGTTAGTTTTGAAATAACTTGTCTGTCACTTGAGCCACTCTTAACTGGATTCATCTCGATGTTTGGTCTCTCATGTCGATCGCTTGGCTGTCTATCACTTTGCCCGCTTATATGGGAGCTTGTCTATCACATGGTCCAGCTCGTGTCGATCACTTGGTCCATGTCGTTTCTGGATGTCTAGCAGTTTGTCTTTTTACAGATTTGTTCTCTCGTGTCGATCGCTTGGTTGTCTATCACTTTGTACCCCTATACTTGAGCTTGTCTAGCAGTTGGTCCAAGTCGTGTCGGCCACTTGACCCACCCAGCCTTCCAAATATTTTTTTATAGCTTGTCGAGCAGTTTGTTGTCTAGCAGTTTGTATGGTGCCTATTTAGGTATCCAACAAACTGCAAAAAAAAGCATCTAGAACAATGTGTGAGTAGTAGTATAGTGGCAGCAATTTTGGCTTTAAGTTAAATTTTTATCAATAGAATCAAGGTTTGGCTATTTTCTAAAACTTATTTGAAGAAATGAACATTTGTTAAGTATTATTTAAGCATGAGAAAAAGTCCGTACTACAAACTAAATTTAGCCTATGAAGTATGAATTTTGTTTTAAATAGCTGTATTACTAAGAATTTGTGAAAAAAAATTAATTTTGTCTATAAATAGCAGTTATCTTTTTTTTTTCGTGAACTCAAAAATATGTAATAATAATTTCTTTATGCTTGAAACAAGTATTGACGCTTTTGAAATGGATTTTTAAAACATTTTGTGAAAAATCAGTGTTCTTAGTTATCTGTGGGGTAAGATGAGCTCCCTATTTTGTTTATATAATAGATGTTGACCATTTTTTTTACCCATTATTTACATACAAATCCACTTGTTATTGAAAATATAGTTTATAATGCCAGATGTTGTCAGAAACATAATTCTCTTTTTAGGTATTTGACAAAATTAGGCAGATAGCAGCTGAAATTTGTTGAATTATTTATAGTGGCTATTGAACCACTTGTATCGTACATGTTATCATTCCAGTCACAATTCCCAACAAGTTTTGATATTATATCCTTAGAAGATTCTCAACAACAATAGATTGGTAAGCCTTTTATTAGCATTTTTACTCTCTTTAAAAATTACGCTTTTATTTGTCACAGGAGTATAAAAGAGCTTAGGTGTTTTTAGACTTAATAGTTTGGTCCTTATTCCTGTTTCAAAGCAATATTGACCGCACATTACCTCCGACTCTGACCCAAGGTGAAAGGATTTAATCTTGGCCAAATGTTAAAAGAGTTATTTTAAAAATATAGTAGTGTTCCATACTTTGTCCCTGAGATAAAATATCAGTGGTGTTCATCTTACTTAGCTTTTTAATTACAAACTTATTCAAACAGATGACAGAACTAAATACCAAACCTGGTAGGTCCTTTGCAGCCCCAAAGTACTTGTACCCTCGGTTTCCTGGGACCTCCTTGCCTTCGTGGTCCAACATACGGGGCCCTACCTTGGCGTAGTCGGGGCCGCCAAGCTCACGGATTTGTGCTTCCCAGTGACCCTTCTCTCTCAAGAGCTTGTTGATCTCATCATTTAGGTCACGAATACGAAACTCACCGAGACCAGCTGATGCAAAACAACAGTTACAAAGAACTTTCTCACGGATTCTTATAAAATAAAACATTTATCATATCATAACTATAAGAAATTTAAAGTGGCTAAGAAATAAAATCATGACAAAAGTTAAAACCATTATGTGACTCTTCATATAATTTTGAATTTTCCTCAATTAAGATAAATATAAGAAGTGGCAGCACAAATTATCTATCAGGTGAAGAAGCCATTTTGAAACTTTTTTTGGTCATCATAGCTCACTCACTACCTGTTTGTGTTATACAAATATGTACTAATTAAACTAATGTGTTAGAGATGAGGAAGGTTGAATCTAAAGTAAGTATTCTTGCATTTGCATTAAGGGAGAATGGAAAACAATTTTATAAAAAATGTTACTCTTATGTATTCCCGACCAGGATTCAAAATTCAATCTCCGTCATCTTTAGTCCTGTCTATTGAGAGAGTTACACCTTAGAGCATTTAACCATCTAAGTGAAGTAAGTAAGATTAAATTCTTTAAAAAAAATTGATTTGCTACCAATAATTTAATTTTTCCACTTTTATATGGCATGACAGGAATTTATATTTGATAAGTCAAATAATTTTATGATAAATGGTTATGCAATTTAAGGTGTGAGGCTCAAAGTAGATTGAATTTAAAGTAACAAGAAGGTCAAGATTTAAATATTTGAAGGGTGCACTTAAGAGTGATTTACGGGGAAGTGTGAAATGTGTAATACAAGCTGAATATATAATATACAACTAGTGCTAATTATTTGTTTTAAAAGCTCTTGCAGAAGGTGTGTGAATTAAAACTATTATTTTTTCCTGGTTCAAGCCAAATGATTGCTGCTGCAACCACAGCTGAAACGTTTAAAGTTCTTTAGCATGGCTAAACCCTCAAAACATTAGTTTTAATTTTATCCCTAATTATGTTAAAAATAAATTAAAAAAGTAGGGGACTAAAAGAATTAAACATGTTACAAACCATTTTGGATCTGTGCCACCTTTTTGGCAATCTCTCGTATGATTTGCATCCTCCACTTTTCCGCCTTTGGAAGTTCACGACACTCAGAAGCCAAGTAAGGTCTCCTCTCCCGCTCTTTACCAGTCTCACCAACTTGAGCTGCCCTCCAGCGGGCCAGCGTTGTCCTAATACACCATAAAGGATAAATTTAAGACCAGTATTTTTTAATTTATATTTTAACTAGGGGTGGTTGGGCAGCAAATATTTGTATCGGGCGGGCGTAACAAAATTAAACTCTGGTACAGGCAGATTCAGGCGGGCATTTGATTTTGTGAACAACTTTGTCACAAGCTTATTTAATTTCAAATTAAAAGTTAGAACAGTCACATTTGATTTAAAAAAAATTAGAACGGTTAGTTTATGTTCAAGAATTTATAGTCAATACTAGAGCAGATTTTGCTTTACTTTGTGAAAGTTAAATTCCTAACAAATCTGGCTCTTAATAATAAATAAAAGAACTATAAAGAAAATTAATTTAAATTAAATTTTCGCAAGCATAGGGCCTTAAAATCTCAATGTAGAAATGTAGAAATGTTATATTGTTGGCATTGACCGAGAAAATAAAATTGTAGGCATCTAGACTTGTAAACTGTGAGAAATGTTATCGTAGTTTTGTTAAAAGCAAACATAATAATTTATTAATTAATAAAAGATAATACTTACTTGTTTAATATTAGTGGAATTAAAATAATTCAAAATATGAATTAGAGGTTAGTGATAACATGGTATTATACACTTACCAAGTTCTTGAGATACCTGATCAAAATACGGGCATAAAAAATACTCACCTTTCATTCTGGGATTTTTAGATGCCCAATTTACTGTTCGAAATTTCAGGTACCCGACCACCCTTAATTTTAACACTACATATATATTAAGTCGTACATGAGGACAAACACAATTTTAAGACCCACTTTTTTTGTTTGAGGATATATAAAACATCAGGTTATACCATATTCCATTAGGGGCCTACTTTTTCATGACAGTACCGTATGTTTTCTTTAGGAGACAATAACAATAGGGTTGGTTTTCCTAGTGAAAGATATTAATTTAGTTTTATATTTACCAAAAGATATCAGACGATTTAGCTCAGTCAGTACCTAGCATATCTGTCTACTGAGCTAAGAGACCCGGATTCGATTCCCAACATGGGTGAAAAATTTATTATTGGTGAAATGTGGGTTTCCTCTTTCACAGTGTTGAATTAACGGCTGGGGACTGGATGTTGTGTCTGTTCTAGTCTTAATTTAGATTATAAGAAATATGAAGCTACGACAGGCCTAACCAGTCGGTAGTGGAAAGTGTAGCTTGAATAAAAAACTGACCCAGGTCACAGTCTAGAAACAGTAATGAATATTATGTAATCATTTTTTAATACTGGCAATTATAAAATGCGACATTTTAATCTACCATGTCGAAGTAAATCAATGATGTTAATAGCTGCTAGCCCATTATTTTGGAAGGAAACCAGTAGTTTAAAGTTTGTTAGCATTTAAGACTCTTCCTCTCCTATAATTAAAGGGGAAAGTAAGATTGCCTATGAAAAGAGGGTTAAGGTGATATAATTAATAATATAGTTAATAGACTTAGTCTCCTTATAATAAAATGAATCAAAGAAAATATTTTATATAGCCTAATTACAGTTGTGAAAGAATATGAATCAATAATATGAGATATTCCCAAAGCCAATTTCAAATTTTTAATAATTTATGCTGGAAGCAAATCTTATATTAACTTTAAAAATAAATTATGATTTACAATTTAATGTTTTACTGTAAATATATTTAACAGATATAACCTTGAGATGATAAATCAAGCTTTTGTTATGTACCACATGTAAATTACCTGCCGAGATTAAATTTATGTAGATTATTGACAGGAAACATTCGCGGTCTAAGTTCACTGATTGTATGGACCTGTCGTAAGACAGAACACCTAGTAATAATATTGATACATGAACATTAATTATACTGGTATAGTGAATCACAGCACACAATGACAAAGACTATATATTTTATTATGGTAGGCGTTATATTTTAAGTTGGTCAACCTTTGTAGCCTATTAGTACGGTAGGAGTACACTACTCAAACTGAAGGTTGGATAGATCCTCAACAGTTACACCATCAGCTGTAAAGCCCAACTAACTGTTAAATCCAGAAAATGTTTTGGAGTAAAGTTGAAGGTTTGTGCGTCCCTAAAAATCACTGCTTAGGATGGTACAAATGGAAAATCTGCCAGATTGATAAAGATTACATTTTTTTGCATCTCAGTTCTCCATTCAGTCTTTCAGGCGAATACTAGTAGGCCTACCAACTAGTAGGCTTACCCTTAAATTAAACTATGTAAACAGTGTATTGAAATATATGTATATATAAAAGTTGAAATGTATCCCATCTAAAATAACCCAGCACGAGAAACTATGAGCCACCATTATTTAATGCATTTTAGTGCCAAAGTGCTGCCTATCAGCTTCTTAAAGCAGGTATATCCTAATTAATTTTTGGACAAACATAACATAAGCCTAAATACTGTAATAAAATTATATATTAAGTTACTAAAATGATTGTATCACACATTATATTCTAATTTAAAACTGCTCATGATTCTACTTGTGTGGGTTAACCAATAACACAAGTAGACCAAGGAAATATTTTGGGCTATTCATTGATAAACATCTCTCCTGAGAAGAGCGTAGACAAAGGTATTGAAGAAAACAACACTGATCACCGGCATTTTGAGGCATGTTCAGCCTGATTAATTGGTTAGAATTATTCGTTTTTCGTTAATACACAGTCATTTCCTTTGTCACAACAGATTTAACTGTTATCTGTTGAGTCACTTACATGGCTTTTTCTGCATTTCTTGCCTGAAACAAAAAAAGATCAAAGAAATATTAACACAAAAGACTACACACATTTAAGAAAGAACATTTTAACGTAAGACGCTATTTATAAATAAGGCCTATATAGAAAAATGACTACTGTAGGCCTAGTAGATTTCATAGTTGAAACCAGACCACCATAAGATAATTTAGGTCTATCGATAGGCCTAAGTATACAATATGGATCACTTGTAAACAAATAATTGTAATTAAATATCCAAAATAAAAGTACATGTCAGGCCTAATGCTAGGTCTAGTTATTATGCTTTATGTGGATGAGTGAGAAATCTCTATTTCCAGCTTTCAAGGCCATGTTGAAATAGATGAGAAGTACCTTAGGTGAATGAGTCTTTGCATATTTAGATTTAAAGTTTTGTTTGTGTCAATAGCGTCTTAACTGTCCGATTCTCTGTGTTTTCTTTCAAAAAATATGGAAAATACTACATCAGTATCACATCCTCTTAAACACAAAAAACCATAAAACTGTTTATTTAAATGAAAAAATAAATGTTTTATAATATCCATAATAACAGCTAAATTCTATATAGAAAAGTAAAATCTCTGGGAAAAAAAATTGATGACATGGAAATGAAACCTCTAAATTATTTATATTTGTTTTCATGACCTCATACTGACCATGCTCAACCTAACCTTTCTTTATTATGACAATATATCTACCGAGCTTTACCTAACTTTTCATGTGTTAACAGGCCTAAATTAAATTTTAAATTATATATAAAATAAAGGATTTGATTTAATAATAAATATTGTTGGTAAACATGATTCAGTTACTATGTTATAATGTTAAGATTCGTGGGGAGATGTCATAGTGCGCAGGATGACAGAAACATGAGTGGAAAGTAACATTTCAGCGTCAATATCAATATTTTACATAAATATGTATTTATCATGAATGCAAACTCTTGTAAGTGCATCTAAGTCAATAAAATATCCAGACTATGTACAATGGAAGTGTAAAGCAGCCAAGTCTGGGATTTTTAATGCAATCAATACTAGTTTTTAAAAATTCACTTCATGTTTTTATATCTGAAAAAAATGTATGGCAAATATCAATAATTTTTTAGTTACACAAAAAAGAAGCTGAAAATGGGAAGAATGATGGGTAGGCCTACCATCCCAATTAATCTTTGTATTTAGATGGCTGACGTTTCTCTGTGCATCATAACTTATTAGTTATAAGTGTTCAGTAAAAAAATATTTAAAAAAAAAGTGTTAAAAGTTCTTGACCCCCTTGGTGTTGAACATAACAATTGGCACTATAAAAAAAAGCGTCTAAGCATACTTTGCACACTTGATTATAAGTTGTGGCTATAATACTTGTTTTAGCAAGGACCCGTAAATGCTCATGATCAAAAGTTGTATAGCTTTATCACATCATGGTAAAAGTGGGGTTAGCTACTCAAATAAATGGAGAATAATTCTCATTATTACCATTTTAAATGTTTAATTCACGGCAAGAAGACACAAAATATTAAGTTATTTTATTATATAATTTAATATTCATAATATATTTCAATTTAATATAAATTTATTTCACTTTTTGTATTTAGTTCAGAATCAAAACACTAAACAAATATTACAGGACAGAAATATTCAACACATAACGTGCTGAAAAGTTCCAATAAACTAACCAGTTTTAACCAACATAAATAAAAATGAGACTAACACATAAGTATAGTTCTAGAATGAATAATAGATAGCACTAGAGCACAGGTCTAGTTCTAAGAAACCCAATAAAAAGCGCCACAGCAAACGTATTCAATTGTCTAATAGCTAGCGTAAGACCACGAGTATAGTTACCTAAAGTGCCAAAATTTATATTTGAATTCGTTACACGAGAACATGGTTTTTATGGATCTATTTTGAATATTGTGAGAAAAATAACATCTAAATAGCTGTGGAACCTGCTACTTCTGAGAATGTTGAGAAAATTATCTTTGAAGTTACATTACACATGAAACTAACAATACAAAATCGAAAAAAATTAAGTTGCCACAGTTTTCACACATATTCGAAGAAGTTTAATATTTCACCGATAAATGATATGAAGATTATTTATTTAAATACAGATATGAAGAGAAAGTCCTACTGGAATAGACCTGCTATATCATTATACCGTGCTAAATCATATAAGTACCATTGACAATCTTGATTCACTCAAATATCTTAAAAAAAAAACCTCTTAAGAATTTGAACAATGTCATTAAGATGTAATGTTCTTATATTCAATCAGCGATGAATGTATAATAAATCCAACTAAAATAAACGATTAAAATAAATCAAAACTAAATTTCATAGTGTACTATAATTTTGGTGCACTGCTTTCAGAGCAAAATGCATTTTTATAAAACCAAATTAACCAAGTAGATAATTTCTATATAAATATGACAATTGGTTTGGTAGCTAATTCATATTTTAAAGTATTATTCATGTGCTATATTAAATTATTTTAAAACTTTCAACAATAGATTAACATTTTCTAATCAACAATAGCAATTGTTTGCTTCTAAGTAACACACGTAAACGTTAATTTAAATCACATAAACGCTACAAAACCCATTAAGTATCTAAATTTGTGAGTGATATTTATATTATCAAATGTTTGATCTACCATCAGTTGTAAGGTCGGTGAATAAAGAGATACTGGGGTTCAAAGCTGGCATGATTATATCTGGCTTTGTTTGGAACTTTGCCCCTTGGGAAATGGGCATCTTAGCCATCATGGTTTTAATCACCTTCTTACACTCTAAACAAAAGCTTAGGCTGTGACGTAATTTGCCACCCTACCATGTATTTCCATATATTTTCTAATTTTTGTGAATAATTTCCAATGTATTTTCGTGTGAAATTAAGGACTTCAAAGTTCTACCGCTGTGTCGCTGGCCTGACAAATAACATTACATCCATTCAATAAAATAAAAGGGCGCAATGAACAACGTAAAATATTGTTTTAAATAATTTAAATAAGGAAGAACATTTACCTTTTATTAAACATTAATTATCCTTCTACGAAGTTTGTTGAATCTTCTTTTATTTATTTTTAATGTCGGCCATGATTTATTTCAACGCATGCGCAGATCTGTCAAACAAGTGAGTGGCGGGTCTCGTGATTGTAAAAGAAGAAAAAGAGGAAAGATGTAAACAACTCCAAACTAGCGCGCTTTTCAATTCTGACCGATGGAAATAAACATGTAATTCTTTAAGAAAACAGTGTTCACATTCATTGGCATAATATTTCAATATTTATATTAAACCTGCATTGTATTTGATTTTTATCTCTAGTTCATAGCCAACATTTTTTCTTTTGTTTTAATATATTAGTTTTGTTTTTGGACTTGGAAGTAAAAAAGTTAGAACATTTTTAAATTTGATTTTGGAATACTTTCTGTAGGAGACTGGGTCTTCTTCCTCGGTGTTGGTCTAACACGGAGCAAAATCTGTGGAGCTCTTAATTTAATTTATTTTTAAAGTGAATTAATGGTTGTAATGTAAAGTGCAAGTAGAAAATAAAAAGCGAAGTGTATTTGCAAGAGCTAGATTGTTTATTTTTTTTAAGAATTGTGGACGAGTTAACATTAATAAAGTGGAACAAATTTCTGAAGTTGGTGGTGTTTCAGCATGGACTAATTCATTGGTGAGGTCAAGCCAACTCTTCAACTTAATAAATTCATTTTTTTTTTCTTTTATCAAAAATCAGAATTCATGTAAGAACTTTCGGAAATACTATCCAATTCAGAGAATTAACGTTTTATTTTATGTTTAATATTAATTTTATTGATTTTTTTCTCTTTGTTTCAACAATACTATTTTAGTTAGTCAAATTAGAATTATAACTATCCGGAATTCCATAGGTAGGAATGGGATGTGAAAAAAAAAGCAATAATAAACTAACAAAAGTTCCAATAATTGTTATTTTATACATTTATTTTTATTGTAGTCTAAATTACTACATTTTTTCCTTCAACAATCCATTTTTATTTAAATTGCTCATGTTTTATTTAAAGTATTCCCCAGTGGTCTAGAGTATTGAGTCTCGTTGTACCTCTGTCTGAATTAGCTGAGGTAAAATTTTATTATTACAATTTTTTTTCTTAGATCCTAGGAGTGGCGCCCAACAATAGCACAATTTTCCTTCATCTTAACTGTTATTAAGTAAACATATTTAGAAGACACTGAAAGTATACTGAAAATGTNTTGAATTGAATTGGTAATTTTTACCACAATATAATAATTCATGTATGTATAAATATAATATAATCTTTAATTAATTGTGTAGAGAGAAATACTAAAGTAATTCATAAGGATGTATTGTTTAAAATTTTTGATAACATTTTAGATTTACTATCCATGTAAAATATTAGTTACCTACATTCTCTCAAAATCTTTATTCGAAAAGTTTGCTATACTAAAAAAGTCAGGCTTCAGTTGAGTACAGGATGCTGATAGAGGAAGATGTGCTGCTTGCAGCTGAGGCAATGTTGTACTTTTTAAAGTGTGTCCAGCTAAACGCTGAATTTAGTTTCATCCTTCTCTCCAGAGTCGCCAAAGGTATGCTGGACCAGATTTATTGCAGGATTTAAAATATGATGACTATGGACTTTCTAGAGGTGAAATAAGATTATCGGCAGAATTTAGGAATGACAAATTCACAAAGCACGAGGTAACCCAACCTTCGTGGGTGGAACCATCAAAAAACTAAACACCGATTACTACGAAACCGACAATGTTGCACCGGTGTAGATGTACTTCAACAATGCTGCCAACATGTTACCAACATATCATAGATATCCCTCACTTACGGTAAACCGTCAACATGTTGCCAATATATAATCTGATTTTTCAAGTTTTTGTTGAAAATTGTGTTGTCAAATATGTTGCTGTGGTGTGGACGCACCTTAATATATGTGGAACAGTGCAATAAAATAGTAAAATTCCGACAAATGTTTATATGCTAAACAAACCAATGATAGTAGTTTAGAAATATCGTTTTGTTGCAATGTTAATTTTCCTTATTCTTTATTTTTGAATTTTAAGCACTTATCACCAAGTGCCCATCATAATAGCTGAAAGCCGTTTTAGGTGGGGAACAAAGCGGAAACCTCATAAAATAGTAGAAATTAAACATTAACTTAAAAATATTTACCAACTATCAGACAGTTAAAAAGAAAGCATTCTTTAAGTTGAGAGAAAGCTACGCCCGTAATTATGGCAGGTCATAAAACGCAGGATGGATTGAGAGATAAGCCCATTGCCTCACAGCTAGAGATAGGAAGTAAACATTTTCACTCCTAATCTTTTATTGTCTACAACTTACTTATTGTTTAAGGGTCCACTCAGAGGATTCTGGGTCTATGTAAAAGGAATTTCGGGGGGCTCCTTTCAAACACAAAATTTAACTGTTTAGCCCTTAAATATTATGTTCGTAAAAACTAATATAACTGTGTACATGAAAAAAATATAAATTAATTTAAAATGGGATTTTTTTTTTAACTTTTTCAAGTATGATGTTCACTTTTACGGAAAGCCAAGTATTTGACATAATCACTGACATGAAATTTGTGTGATGGAAAAATATCAAATTATTGGTATTGATCAATAAACTGATCAAACTACCCGGAACTTACGAAAGTATCGCAACAAGCATTTTTTGTTTCATAGAATCAACAGAGACTACATAACCCTGGCACAGGGATGGTCGACCACCCTATCAACTAGCAGAGGAATTGCAGGAGATCTGGTCATCTTCAACCTCGCCACCACAGATCAAATACTACAAGGAGCAGCCAGGCTGCCTGCAGACACCCAGGGGACACGGTGGTGGAAATACACTTTTTCCTAACCCTTTGGAAATTGTTGGTTTATAAAATTATATTTCATTTAAAATTGTTTTATTTAATAGTATGGGAACTATTCATTGGTTAATAATTTCGTATTTCATAGAGTTTCGAGTGTGTATAGCCCGAACTGTTAGTAAGGCTAATAATATTAATAATAAATAATTATAAATATAAATAATAATTCAACTAAAATAATTAATAATAATAACTAATAATAAAAATGATTAATAATAATAATAATAATAATAATAATAATAATAAATAATGTAAACAACAATAAAAAATACAAAAATTAATATTAATTAATGAAAATAATAATAATAAATATAAATAAAAATTAATTATACTATTAATAGTAATTATAAAATAATAAATATAAAACATAATAATAAAAATAAGTAAAAATAATAGTTAATAATAATTAATAAATATAATAATTAATAATAATATTAATCATAATAATTAATAATAATATTAATCATAATAATTAATAATAATATTAATCATAATAATTAATAATAATATATGAGAGATTATAATTAATAAAAATAGATATAAATAAAAATAATCCATATAAAAATAAATATAAATAATAAAATATAATATAAATAATAATAAAAAATAATAATTTATAATAAATAAAATAAATTAATATGGGATAATATTAATAAATAGTAATAATAATTATAAATATTAATTAATTATAATATCTAATAATAATAATAAAAACCATAGTAAATATAAATAATAAAATATAATATAAATAATAATTAAAAATAATAATTAATAATGATATTATTAATATTAAATAATAATGTCAATATCCTTTAATATAGTGCTGGCCAACAGTCGTAAGACCTATAACAGGCCAGCACTGAAAGTACACAAGTACCATACAAATACATATAATTACACGAGAAAATAAGATAAACAAAAATGGCTAAATAATGTTATATAATGATTAACAGTTCCCAAAAAAGAAGTAATTAATAATGATAATAATACAAAAAACTAAAGAGTGGCCATAGGTATTGTCCACAGATTCCTTGGGATCCATGGAGCAAAGTTATGGAACAACTGCGCTTAGTGTGTTGATTTTTGTTTTATTTTTTGCTTCTATAAGATATTTTATGGTTGAATTGTGTTGACCATATAGTTCATATTAATGAATAAGAACTAATGTACATATTTAAGTATGAAAAGACTTAGTATATGGTCACACAGAGAACACAGATTGAGGTTTGATAGTTTATATATTACTGCAAACAACATATTTGATGGGGTTAAAGAGTTTAAATATTTAAAAACAATTTTAACTAGCGATAACAATATTAGATTGAAAATTATGAAAAGAATACAGTCGTGAAATTCTTGTTATTCCTCGGTCAGTAAATTGTTGGCGTCTCACCTGCTCTCAAGGAATGTAAAACTTAGAACATACAAAACCATAATTTTACCGGTTGTTCTCTACAGCCTCATTTATATTGTAACACAACATGTTGGCCAACACAATCCCAACAAGTTGTGTTACAATATAAACGCATTCCCAACTTGTTGGGGATGTTGACCAACATGTTGATATTGGGAGAGCTGGTCAGAGCCAACAAGTTGTATTGGATCATTTGTTGGAGATAATAAACAACCAACCCAACATGTTGACTGATTTGGGAGGCTCTGTGCATGCGCTAAAGAGTCAAGCCAATGTCTAGCCTTGGAAATGCACATGATTTTTGCCTATAGATAAGGCTCACATAAAACGCAGAGCTGTAGCAAATTTTTCTCCCGGAGTCACAACATTTTTCCTTTCCAAATGAGGATACAGAAGTGTAACCAAGCATTCAAAGTCCACACATGACATGCATACAAAGTTATCAAATCCACTTTGCAAATGTAGGTCATTCATTATTTCCAGGTACACACCTTCAATTTGATGTTTAGTAAAAAAAAAGAAACATTAAACCCCCCGCTGTTTCTTACGTTTTGGTTTTTTCTGCAAGAGTACACTTCCTGTCAACACAATAAATGAATAACGACAAGTAATACGATGTTATCCATGGGTAGAAATGTGTAGACTGATTAAAAACTAGCGGAGGAACAAAGATGTTGGTCCAATAAGTTGACGACAGTAAACGCAACTTACTTTTTCTCATGTGTTGTCTCTTAACATATTGGGTCCAACTTGTTACATAGTGAACGAGGTTTGAGAATGTGAAAGTATTAGCTTGAATGACAAAAACAAATTTAGGGTGCTCGAAAACATGGTGCTTAGAAAGATATTTGGTCCAAAAATGGGTGAAGATAGTTGGGAGTGAAAGATACATAATGATGAGCCTCATACTCTGTACTCATCACCAGACATTGATAGGTTAATAAAATCTCAAAGGTTACGGTGGGCAGGTCATGTAGCGTGAATGGGAGTATCTAGAAATGCGTTCAAGTTATTGACTCACAAACCCAATGGGAAGACCCAGACGGGAGCATATCATTTGGATAGGCCTGAGAGAGATAGGGTGTAATGAGATAGGCTGGATAGAATTAGCTCATGATAAGGATAGGTGGCATACTTTTGTGAAAGCGGTAATGAGCTTTTTCGAGTTCCTAATGCCATAGAGTAAGTAAGTAAAGTAAGTCTGTGTTTAAATAAGGTATATGTTTTTAGAGATATCTTAACACCATCTACCATCACTTGTGCTATCTATAATCAGAAGAAAAAACTAACAGTGCTTCTTTTACAAAGATACCCGAAGGCTTTTAACATTATATTTTAGACTAAATAATTTTAGGCCAACTGACTTTTGGGACTCCTAGCAAAATTAACGACATCAAATTTTTTCATTCAAAATTCACTTAAAGCCAAATGACTTCCAGGCCAACTGACTTTAGGCCTACTGCCGCGTCCACTACCTTGCCCGATACTATTGGTAGTCATCACAATGGTATTTTTTTTACAAACTACCTCGCCTGACACCAATAAAGTTTTGCCTACACTCTTGGTAGTCCTAACAATAGTATTTTTTTCATTGTGATTAACTACCTTAATGAACTAGAAATGAGAAAGTGAAATTTTATAATTAATGTACATACATTTGTATAGTGAGAGTGGGGAGATATTTTAGGGAAAAATACCCTTATTGCACACAACTAGGATTTAATATTCAATCTCCCCACAACCAGCAATCCAGTCTAATTGTGTGTGTTACCCGCTGTGATCAATTGATATGATGAAGAGGGTGAGATCACGGTTCAATTCTGGTCGAGTGCACTCAGGTGGTTTTTCCTAAATAGTTTTCTGCTTTCACTCCACGAAAATATGGATGCACCTCCTCTTAATTTAACCTCACAGATGCCTAACACATTATAGTAATTAGTACATAAGTGTGCAGCCTGACCTGGTAGCAAGACGCGGTGCTATAAATAAATAATAGCGTGTTTGGAACCCCTTTAAGAAAAAAAGAAAACACCCTCAGTACACCTTACTGGGATTTGAACCCCAATCTAGTCACCAGCAAACCAGTATAATACAGAAAGTCGAATGAAAAATGTTTTCTTCCACTAGGTAGGAAATATAAAGAAAACCATACAAATGATTATTCGAGTTCATCCAAAAATAAAGCAACAGATTTCTACAAAGTAAGCATGTTTGCTTTGATAAAAGCTGCACCCTAGTCTTTCCGTTCCAAGAAACTTGACCCATGTAAACAACAGATTAGCTCCCTCCCCATTCACTCTTTCAGACCAAACTTGACAGATTTGACAACACGGCAACTCTAGCTCGGTGTCGGCTAAACAGTCCAAATATTTCAATATATGGACGTTTCTTAGGAGTTGCACTGATAACGCTTCTCAAGTTTTACAAGGTAGTCCTTCCACTTAGGAGAAGCAGCCTTACCTTGTGACAACAAATATGAATCTGCCTCAAACCTGCATTGACGTATAGCGGCCGTCGCCAAAAACCTCCAGACCCACTGTTAGTAACGTAGTATTCACAAGTAGCGAGAAGTTTGGAACTGTTTAATGACTTTCTAGTATAAACATTTACGCACACTCACAATTATTATAACCAACTTTTTACATTGATCTGAATAAAGTATCCATAGTAACTAAATGTTTTCGACGACATTGTTAAAATGTTTTATTGTCAAATATACATAGTATTATTATTTTTGTTGTTTTACAAGACTTCTCAGTATGAATGAAGATAACAAAAAGGTTGTTTCTTCCAATACCTATCCGATACCAGATACGAGTAATAATATCAGTAAAAGTATCAAGTTAAAAAATACTAGTATCGAAAGGAAAATATCGATATTAGTAAAGTATAGGTACTTTTTTCACATCCCTAGAGAATAACAATAAATGTGTCATTCACCATAAGGGAGGCAAGTGAAAGAAACAGTCTTCTAGGGAAAACTTGAAATCGCCATGGCTTGAGTATCAGCTCAAAGCTTAAATTTTAGTATTTACATAACTTTAATAAAATAATGTATGATTAAAAATAAGTAGTGTTGGATACTTGTACATTTTTAAAGGATCTGTTATGTGGTATAGAGCACTAGGCTAAATCATGGTTTAAATTAGGAGGGATAGCCAGCACACTTATCTAGGTAATACTGGAGTAGAAATTATTTAGATATAATACTAAAAAATGTGTTTATGTATGTTTTAGTGTTATAACTAAACAATTTTTACTCCAGTATCACCCAGGTAAGTGTGCTGGATATCCCTCCTAATTTAAACCATAAAGGATCTGTTAGTAATTTAGGGAGGCACACAACATAAAAAGTAGCAGTTTCATACTTAGGGCAAATTGAAGAGGTGCCAAACATTATATTTCCTAGTATTTTTTGCACTCTGCCAATAATTAAATATAAAACACCATTTTCAAACGAAATTAAAAAATAAAAATAATTTCCATCAAAAATTTAATAAAACTAGCTATTTTATTAATAGTATTCTTTGATATTAATGTAAAATTTGGTTTTTTGATTTGATAAAAAGTACTATTCATGCACACTTCTATATATTTTATTATGTTCTTTTTTATTATTTTTATTTTTAGCACAGCATCTTATTACTTGTTTCGGTTATACACCTATGCACTAATTTACTCTAGTGGGTTAGGAATGAGGAAGATTGAATTTAGATGTGTGACTGCATTTGAATGTATAGAGTGGGAAACCATTTAGGAATAACTACCCTTAGTACACAGTGTGTCCAAGATCAAACTAAATATCACCGTCATCGGGAGTATAGTCTATGCCTTAGACCAGGCAGCCCCCGAAGCTGGTTTAATATTATAACTTTAAAAATCTTATTTTATTAATTTATAAATCCATATATTTTCAGGCCTCAACAGAAGATAGTTTATTTCTACAGTATTATTTCTACAGTATTATTATTATCTTTTAAATTAACATTATTATTATTATTACTATTTAAAAAAAATAAAAATAATAATAATAATAAAAAAAATATTTATTTATATTTATTTTTATTATTTTTTATTATTTTTATTATCATTATTTTCTTATCTATTATTATTTTTATCATCAGCATCATCAGTTTTCTATAAATATTAACATTAATCAAGGAATTTATCTTTGCTCCCAAAAACAGTTGGTACAATGTGTTTCTAACAGTTTCTTTTTAAAAATTTAAAATGGAGTAATCCATTGTTTGTGTACTATGTACTTTCTTCTTCTTTGTGTTTGATAAAGGCAACAATGCCGAAATATTATGATATTTGTGTTAAAATGTGTGTGTGACTACTTCTACTATAGAAGACAGAAGAAAGGAAAGGAAGAAGATGTCACCTTTGTATATTGGACTCTTCCCACATTTTTCCTCTTTCCCTAGGTGGGCTTTCTTCATCAAATTTACTCTTAATAGTTTATTTTTCCTTTTTCTTTAGTTTTATCACTTTCCTTTATTATAAAATTATCTAGCCATTGGGCCACCTCATTTTTAAACATAAATATATTTTAAATCTAAAATTATTCTAAAGAGTTATTTTAAAATTTCCTGTTCCCGTCTCGAATCCCAATATTTTGACTCATTTCTCGTCCGGTTCCCGCCCCAAGATTAAAAAAAAGTCATTCCCGTTCATCCCTAATTAATTAATGTTTAAATTGTAATTTTTCCAAATAAAACTAAATATTTTGTCTAACAAATGTTAAGTAAGGTTGCGATCAGTTTTCTTTAAGAGGCAACCATTACTTCTTTGTCTAGTGGCAACATTGTAAGTGTGAACGGTGTTGTTCTTTAGATCATAAAAGCCATACTGTGTTAGTTCCCTATTTTATATGTTTCTATCCAATCTTTCCTCTACTAGCTTCCAAATATAACAAAATATCTTAAATAAAGAAAATAGGTTTTTCTTAAAGAAATATTATAGTATAGAAAAATGTTATAAATATTGATTGCAAAAAGATAAGCTTGGTAGAAATGTAAGATATTAAGCATAAATAAAAGTAAAAACACTAACACATATTTAAAACTCTTCACTATTTCAATGAATTTCTTATGGGTAGACTTATGCCATGAAGGCATCAAAATATTGAAGTGTTTGTAAATGTGTGTTGAGTTTTTACTTTTATTTTTTCTACAATTCTTTTATATTTATTTTGGTTATTATAATTTGCTTAATGTATTATAATTCATACATAAAAAATAAGTTTGTATTATATAAAAATTGTATGTGGCTGTGAGTTTACAACAACAAAAAAGTTAACGTATTCACTGCACTTTACTTGGATTATCAACTCGAGTGCTCTCCAAAGATTTTGCTAGCCTATCGAAAGCCCCCACCAACTGACTCCCGACTTGAAGAGCGCTCCTGGCCAGCTCCTGATATATGTCGAGAGAACGTCTTTTCAAGGCCAGTCTAGCGTCCTCGCTCTCTCGTCTGAACATCATCTCTTCCTTGTGTCTCCTCCTCTCAAACATGAAGCGTTGTCTCCTAAGCTGTAACTCCCTCTTGCATAGCTCCAGACTTGTGTTTTGAGACTTGGCAAATATGTTGACAGCTTTACTCGTCTTGTTCAGCCTCAGATACTTGAGAGAAGAGGATTTTCTGTCTGTTTAGAAACATAACAAGTGCCATTAATGAGGGATGAGGTTAAGAAACTGCCATCAGATTGTGTTTATTTGATATTCAACTTGAACCAGACTTTTAAATGTACAACATAGCTATTTATGCTTTAAATGCTAGCTAGACATCTTGTTGCAAATATTTATTTCTCTTTAGGGAAAAACGCTTTTTATTTTTTGAGGTAAAAAAATAACATGTTTCCTTAAAGAGATATATTATATATTTACACCCAATTCGTCAACTGTATCCGTGGTATATTTGTCAGTGCACCTGGCTACGAGCCTAGGAGTCCCGAGATTGATTCCAGGCTGGTACCATGGGTAGGTTTCCTGAAAGAAGAATTACCCCATCAGCGGCCAGGGTTTGATTGGTTAGACTTAAGTAAGGTTTAAGAGTGTATACTGGTTCCACACCCACATTCTCACCACTACCCTCATCTCATCGAGACATGAAAAGACACTTCACGGAAACAATGTACAATTAGTATATTTGGGCATCCCTGGGAAACGGTACATTAGTACTGGCTAATCTTTCCACTATTGGGCTAAGAGTGATGTAATCCAGACTTACGTACAGACCTATATCCAATTTGACCATTTCCTGTGTTTTTACTAAATGTTAATCGTTCCTTTTAAATGGTTATATTTATGTTTCCTAACATTCTTTACTTACTTCCTTTATATACCCTGTGTTTTTTTTTGTTTCCTCTTTTAGAAAGTTATATAGCATGTTTCATACTCCCTTTTGATGAGCTCTGATACAACAAAACATAGTTAAGAGGTATTGGGCGATAACAGTTATTTTCTTCTTCTTTCTATCCAGTGGCAGCAGTGTAAAATGTGACCTTTGTTGTTGTAAAAAGTCATATTATGTTTGAGTTTTCTGTTTATTTTAAATCCTCTTTCCTGTACTCTATTTCATAAAACAAAATATTTACTATTATAAGAAGTGTTTAATTTACTTTCTTCTAAGGCAAGGGGTATGATATTAAAAATGAGAGATGGGTCAGTTCCACTTTTTCTCAACCCCAAACAAATAATTTTGCCTACGAATCATGAATTCAAATCTCTTAGAAAAGCTTAGGACTGTATAAAGTCCATTTTTTTAATGTGAAGTGAAGTTAAGTAGAAAAAATATAAGATACTCTCGAAGCTGAATGGAAGTACTTGCATATTAAAAAAAACACTGTTCAATGTTATATAACTTGGCATAACTATTGTAATGATATCGATTTTTCCTGTCTTTTTAATATTCGCGATCATATTTTGAAGTAAATATATTAATATTTCTTCTTTTCAGTTAATAAAGTAAAGTCATCTTTTCTATACTACGGCCATGTTTCTTTTTCTTTTATTTTAACTGCACGTGTAAGAAACAAGGTTTTTACTTCCGTGTTGTAATACGCAGTAAACAAATAGCAGGTGCAGAGTAGCACATCTGTTTTCCTAAATGCGCGCTAATATAAAAACTAACCCTATTGGTCGATGGAAAGAAAGCAAGGAGTGGTCTGGGT